>CM060075.1:38300218-38537718 GCA_030533445.1 Cyprinodon diabolis | reverse complement strand
CATCATCAACGAGAAGTACAAGGTGGGGAAAGTGATCGGAGATGGAAACTTTGCTGTGGTGAAGGAATGTGTGGAGAGGTAAACTGCCCTGCTAAGAGATAGAAAATCTATCAAATCGCTTTTTATTCAAATGATTGATTAAAAAAAGACTTTGCTGCACATTTGTCAAACAGGGCTGATATTTTCAATCAATTCTCTCTTTCTAATAACTTTTTATTGCAAGATTCGTCTTAAATTTGGGAATATCCTATTGAGGAGAAAGCTTAAAAGATTAAATATATTAATAATTTGTCACAACAGGCTATAACAATGTTGTGTTTCCATTAAACTGACTAATTAAATTAAGGTTTTTAACTTGCCCTATTTGTTTTTACCTGCAGGGCGACTGGACAGGAGTACGCGCTGAAGATCATCGACAAAGCTCGCTGCTGTGGGAAGGTAGCCCAGATTTTAAAAAGTATTCTTCATTGCTCCTACGTAATACTACATCTTTCTCAGAAACAAAAATGTATTTATTATCTTCAACTTTAGGCAACAATTATCAATACTGGCAGTGATATACATCTCTGAATTGATGGAAACCTGACCATGTGTTTTACACCAACAGGAACACCTAATAGAAAACGAGGTGGCGGTCCTGAGGAGGGTCCGACATCCCAGCATCATTCAGTTAATCGAGGTGGATGAGACGCCCACTCAGCTGTTCCTGGTCATGGAGCTCGTTAAGGTCCATTAATTAAACCTAAGAAGATAAATCAGAGCTTTTTCTAAATAGGGGAAACATGCATGCTTAGATGCTATTAAAGTTTGGACGGCTTTAAATTGTTTGAGTTTGAATGAAGGAAAAACTGAAGTCGTCGTGTTGCTTTTGCTAAATCTGAGTGTGATTTTAGACACTTTAGATATAAGAAGTAGATTAATTCTACTGTAAATAAAAGCTTTTTTTGCCCCGCAGATAAATATCTAATATTAATTCTGTGCTTAACAGACCATAATTAGAGAAACCAGCCAATGATGTCATTACAACCGATCTAGATTATTGCATGTTTGGGTTGAGCAGGTTTCACCTCATCAATGCTGCAGCTTGGTTGAAATATTTCAAATTAAAATTTAGTCGTGTTTCACCGGTTTTATCTGTTCTTTTCTCCCTCCGACTCACAAGGAGCCGCTAAAGAAAAGATGCTAAACTGGACCTACTATAGCCGCCTGAATGGACCCTATATCTCTCTGATGCTTTTCAGCCTTACTTCCTATTAACTAATAGCATCAGATCCCTTATTTTTTTTTTTTTTTTTTTTTTGCATAATTGCGATTTTGTTTTTTCAGTTGTGGTTCCAACTCTAGAATGCTCCCTGCAGATAAGACCAGCTACTTTAACTCTAGTTTTTAAGCCTCCTTCAAAAACACATCTCATCTCTGTTATTTAACCTGAACCGTTGCTGTGTTTTTGCTGTGTTTGAAGGGAAAATACTGCGCTGATGTTTTTTATAGCGATTATTTGTCATGCTCTTTCCTTCAGGGAGGCGATCTTTTTGATGCCATTACCTCCTCCACAAAGTACAGTGAGCGTGACGCCAGCGCCATGGTGTTCAACCTGGCCGGAGCCATCAAGTACCTGCACAGGATGAACATCGTCCACAGAGACATCAAACCAGAGAATCTGTTGGTACAGAAACTTTTTCATACACCCATTTTCCTGTGAATCACTGTTAAAGATATATATATATATATATATATATATAGATAGATAGATAGATAGATAGATAGATAGATATATATATCTATATATATATAAAACACTGATCGTTTTTTTTCTACAGGTGTGTGAGTATCCTGACGGCACCAAGTCCCTGAAGCTGGGAGATTTTGGTTTGGCGACGGTGGTGGAAGGTCCGCTGTACACCGTCTGTGGCACGCCGACATATGTCGCACCAGAGATCATCGCTGAGACTGGGTGAGACAGTAAAAAAGGATTTATTTCCATAGTTTTGTTCATGCAAGTACTCTATTTTTTAGACAATAATAGGTTTTATGAAAATACTAAAAATTTGTTGTATTTAAACAAAGATTTCAAATGAATTTCTTTTATACAAAGCAGAAAAGCAACAGTCATTTATGAACCTGCTTGAAAATAAAACGTAATTCACTGAGTTATTTTCTCACACACATGAAAATGAATCACTAATAATCCTTAAAAGTTTTGTTATATATATTTAGACATATTTATTTAAAGATATTTCATTTTTTAAAGAGTTGGCTCAACTAGTTGCATGCATTCAGGCCTATGCTCTCATTTGCACTTTTTAAAAAAAAAATTTACATTTCTGTCTCTTTTATCCGCCTTACTTTTATCTTTTTAAATATTTATGTGTCTCTTGTTCTTCTTCTTTTATTCTTTATCTGTGATTTGTGAAATGTGATGTGTGAAAGGTGTACTACTACTGCACAAAATTGCCCATACTGGGACAAATAAAAGCTACTGAACTGAACTGAACTAGCAGCATTTTTTGCTAAATTAAAATATTAAACTTCTGGCAAATTTATTGCAAAACTATTAAAACTAAAAGCTTACATGCGGTCAAAATATTTACCTAAGTGAAATTATTCAGCTTTGCTTTTTCTAAGCAACTGAAAACCACATATGGTCTTATTTGAACTGAATTATATGTTTTAGATTGGAGATGAAATGTTTCTATTCACTGGAAGAAATGAAAACTTGTCTCTTTATCTCCGGTTGTTTGTTTTATTAATAAAAACGCATATAGAAATGCAAACATTTTTATGCAGATATATTAAAACATGATCAGCCACAGATAACATCTGGTATAGATTTCTTTGGGGAAGATTTTATTTTATATAATCTGCTCCAAGACAATACAGCCTTTTTTTTATGTTTTATCTAATGTAACTTGGATGAAATGGTTTACCTTGATCTCCCTGTTTTGTCAAATCATTTATTTAATGTATTTTGTAATTAAATTAGTTATTTTGGGTTAATACACAGTTAGGTTGATGTTGTTTTCCTTTGTGTGTAGCTACGGTCTGAAGGTGGACATCTGGGCTGCAGGAGTCATCGCCTACATCCTGCTCTGTGGATTCCCTCCTTTCAGAAGGTCAGCTGTAATTCAGTCAGGAAATTAAAAAAAAATATATTGACTTTTTATATTGTCTAGATAATTATGTAGGATCTTTGATTAAATTGTCTGTTTTTATTGTATTTTAAACAGTTTGAACAAATGTTACAGTTCATAGTTGACTCAGTACTATTTATTTGACACTTTAATAAGAACATTGCTTGGATTATAAGTTTTATAGACTGTCTATAGACAATAAATACTGTCTTTTAAACTGTTAGTCCTTTAAGGAATTAATTTAACTTTCCTCAGTGAGAATAACGTCCAGGAGGAGCTGTTTGACCAGATCCTCAGAGGGAAACTGGAGTTTCCATCTCCAGACTGGGACACCATCAGCCTATCAGCAAAGGTGATGCACACTCTTTTATTCCTAAATGAACGTTATAACAACATTTTAAACTGTATCGGGATTTGAGCTGATAGATTTCTTACTTAAATGCATTCTGTTGATTGTGATTTCTTTTTTTATTTGTTTTTTGTTGCTTTGTAAAATTACTGTTCATTTACATCTCATTCAGTGTGATTAACATCACTACAGAAATTAGGAAAGAAAAATAATGATTATTTTTTATTTTGTTTCTGTTTGCATGGTAAACATAAGGAGTAGAAAATAATAAAAAAATGAAAAAAATAGAAACTTTGATTATACAATAAAACAAGCACATTGTCCTTTATTTAGATGTGAGCCGATAGTATTAGTTAATTTGTATTCTAAATCCACAACACAGTCAATTTGACATAAGTTCTGAATTTTAAAACATTTCAGCTATACATGCCTGGGTGTGTCTAATGCTCTCGCTGGTGAATCAATAAGAGCACCAAGACTTTAATAATTTTATTCTAAGTGAAAACACTTGAAAATCTCTGTCTACCAGATTTCATGACATGATGCCAGTTTACAGCTAAAATACAAAAAACAAAAAACTTTAAAGCAAATTATTGAAATCAGTTTACCTCACTGTCATCAAAGCAAAGTCTCTTTCTTTAAATATATATCATGAACAAAGAAGCTTTAATAGTATAATAAACGAGTCAATGCAAACATTAAATAATCCAGTGTTGCTAACGGCAACATGATATAATCCTCAGATGCTGATCAGCCAGATGCTGCAGGTGAACGTGGACGCTCGCTTCACTGCTGAGGAGGTCCTCTCTCACCCCTGGGTGACGGTAAGAAACAAACTGTTTGTGTCACACAGCTGTAGTACTAGGAAGTGTATTCATGGTGGTAGTAGCTCATAAAAGTATTTTTTTTATTATTGCTGTAGGATGAGGCACCAGGAGAGCCCAACACTGTGAGCGAACCTGAAGATCACGTCAGTGAAGACGCACAGGAATCAGATCGCGAATCTCCAGTCCTGGAGACCAAACAGGTTCCCTCCCCGCTGGTCTAGCTCACCCCCCCCCCCTTTCATTGTGAACCGTCCACCCCCCCCAACTCCAAGACCAACACCATCCAGACTGGAGAACAAGTCTTTATCGACTAGGATTCAAATAATCTGCGCTTCAAAATCTCCATTTATCTACCAGAAACCATATTCATATTTCCTGACCTGCTTCTTCTCATCTTTTGGGAAGTAAAACAAAAACAAATTAACTTAATGTAATTAAAGCTTCTGGAACAATCTAGAAAAGTTATGTTCCTTTAATAGTGGTGAATACATATCAGGTAACGTCCTCTTAGATATAAACCCAATCAGTGGGTGAAATCAACAGAGTTTTTCTGGATTTCTTCTATATATCTACAGTATTTCCTCTCAGCTCTAATCAGAAGTATCAAATAATGTTAAAAATTCAGCCATATCTACGCATCATTTCTTAAATGAAATACCGTATTTTCCAGACTATAAGCGTCTACTTTTTTCCCACGCTTTGAACCATGCGGCTTATAGAAGGTGCGGCTTTTCTGTGGATCTTTCCTAACTGCCAGAGGGGGGTGTCAAACGTGAAAATGAAAGATAACGGGCTAATCTTCATCTTGAACAAAAATATGCCAGCAAAAGGTACCAATGGCGTAACGACACAACAATAAGTAACATTATCGGGCAACCTTGAGCTTCAAAGCTCCCCTCCTCACCCACGCTCTCCCCATTTATCTCCTGGTCGCCATCTTTACTTCCTGTAGCAGCAACATCTCTTCTCCCTCTTCGGTTCTTTGAAATAACGTGTTTATTTTGGAAGTTTTTTCGGTTTTTCCAGCAGCTCATCTTTCCTTTTTCTTTTCTGGAATCTGCTTTAGTACCTCATTTCGGTATCCATTGTCGCTAACGCATTGTACGAAACGGTTATGGTTTCAGTCAACACTTTGGATTACCCATAATTCCAAGTCGTAGTGTAAAAAAATAAAATACTCAAATACGTCATTCTTTTAAGATCTTTATTGCGGTTTGAAACATATTATGTCAGGGTTTGGTTGTGGTAGAGGACCCAAATGCAGAGGCAGAGAGGCTGAGGAGATTTCTTGGGAGTTTATGGGGCAAAAACAGTAACAAAGGCAGGAATGCAAAAATCCAACTAATAATCAAAGCAAACCAGAACTATGGAGACATCTGGGGGAAACCAAACACGAGGAGCCAGGGAGAGACGACGAACGTGGACAACAGCACGGGAGGACAGCAAAGACAAGGAACCAACAAAGAGTGAGAGCAGAGGGAGAGCATATATAGTAGAGAGAGACAAAGGGAGGGCTAACGAGCAGACAAGGAGCAGGTGTGAGAGGAGACAATGAGGGAGCCAAGGGGAAAGGAACATACACACACAAGAGGGCAAAAGAGGACAACAGAAAAACATGAGAACTAATATAAATCTAGAAATACAAACTGGAATTAAACCAATAAATCTAGAAAACAAGGAGCAAAGTAAGACTGAATACTCTAAATAAACATAACAAAACCAAGACTGTGACATATTATGTGAGTGTATTTTTTACCAACCGTCTAATGAACTATACACAGAACATAGTAGGGGTGGAACAGTTCACAAAATCCACGGTTTGGTTTGGTTCCCGGTTTTGTGGTCACGGTTTCCGGTTTGGTTCGGTATATGTTGATTGTTAGCACGTCATGTTAGTCATGTTGCTGTTAGCATAAACAAAACGTGTTGCACAATGCTTGCACACTGTTGCACTTTTCTCCACAACTTTCTTTCCGCCCTCATCGTAGGTCACTCTAAATGCAAAGTGGTCCCATACAGCAGACCTATAAAGTGCTGCTGGCGCGTCTTCCTATTCCTGTTCTTTCCCACTCGCCATACCCACACAATTCTCCACAACAACTGATTTTTTTCTGCTACACCCGGCTAAGCTGCTTCGCTTCTTCTTCTTCTTGTTTACTACTGGTGGTTGGCTTTGGTCGCAGTACCGCCACCTTCTGCTCTGGAGTATACACGCTTCGCCTATTAGAAAACACACGCGAACCGAACCGAGACAGTCGAACCGAACGGTTCGGACGGTTTTCATAAACCATTCCATCCCTAGAACATAGTAATTAAAAATAGCACTTGGTGTGGTGTTAAAACGGTTCACCATCATGTTGAAATCTGGGATGTGTTGCGGTATAAATATAGTCCGCTGCGATTAGAAACTTCAGTATCACGTGGGTTTAAGAGACATTTTTTGCACCATTACATGTGCAAAGAGACGTCCTAGTCGACAATTGCGTAGGGGGCCAACCAGGTGTCAGTTATGGGGCCCCTGAGAGTTCAGGGTCCCCTAAGCAACTGGTCTCTGCTTACCAATATTTTTACGCCATTGGCAGGTACGACAGGGAACATGTGCCGAGTTCACACATTTTGACATTAATTTGCTGCATTAAAGAAGCCGAACCAATGAAGACACTGAGCTCAACTCCTGCAGAGCTTCAATGAAGAGCTGACAAAGCTCCATCTTTCAGTAGAAGCTCTTAATACTGTGAGCCAGTAAAGTAACGGGAGCTAGCATTCTTCTTCTTTGTCCCTACTTCAGGGGCTATGTGTAGAGCTCCCTCTACAGGTTTGGTGGGCGACAGCTAAGTAGATGTCAGCAGCTTATAGCCTGGTGCAGATTATATATGTATATTTCCATTATTTATTTTGTGGGTGCAGCTTATAGTGATGTGCGCTCTATAGTCTGGAAAATACGGTAATTTTCCCCTTCATTTCAGCAGCTAAGTAAAATTATCTGCTTAGGTGCAAAGATCTTATTCCATTAGCAAATCATTTTGCTTACCTGCTCTAATCAAGTGCAAAAACACTTTTCTCAAGAAAGTTTTACTCACTTAAGTAGTGAAAAGTTCACTAATATCCCACAATCCAAACACATGGTGCTTAAAAACTGAACACCTCTGAAGTCCATTATTTCAGTTCCAAACCATCTTACACCATATGTCTAATTTTTTTTTTTTCTGTTTGAAAAATTAGCAAATACCCATGAATTTGGCTTACCTGATTTATTTTCGATCACATTTGACTCTAGGTTCACTTTCCCAAACGTAGCCTTAAATCCGTTTCATTTTGGCCACAGCAAATCCTGTTATAACTGGAAACTGGTGTTGAAATTTTTTTTTTTTTAACAACCAAACTAAACAAAATACAATTAATTTCCTTTGGTTTGAATTTCTTTTTCTCACTGACTTGGTTGTTCCTGGTTGTTTCTTCCCCTGGAAATGGTGCACCTTCTCTAGTATTTTATCCAGTTTATCATGCAGTTTATCGCCTGTAAACTGTCTCCATCCTCTGGTCCAGAGCTGGTGCCATCATCCTGATGGTTTTGCACAAGGCCCATCTCTGCTGCTGACGGGCTCCGTTTAAAAGGCACTACTCCTTCCTTTCTGACAGACACTACAGAAAACAAACCCTGCTGCTTGAGGGACTTCCGTGAACACAGGGACACCATGAAGGTGCTACCGGACTCATCTGATTAGACTGCATTTTCTGGAAAAATTGCCATGGTTGATATTCCATCTCTCATATGAACAAAACTGAGGTCTCATGTGTGAAAAAGGGATCAGACTCTGATACAACTACAGGAATACTCACAGCCGAATCCTTCAGAGCTGCTCTGAAGTTCCTGGTAAACCAGGATGTCTTCCATTTATTAGAAGATGTGTCCCGTTTCTTTCTCCACCGTCTCTCCGTCACTGGGCTTAAAGACTAATTTCTTCTTTGTCGTTTTACGATCCACTAGCTGACGAGATATATGAGCACTGTGCCTGTTTGTGCAGCCGATTCAGTCATTCCTAATGTTTCTAAATCTACATATCTACTCATAAGTGTCATTGTTTTGGTTTTTGTGATCTTTATGAGCATATTCCTGGCAAGAAATCTCTAAAAGTATCTCTCCAGGAGAAACACTTTTTTTGTTTTTTTACATTTGTGAATAATTGTATTAACTAAGGTTTAAATGATTGTGAGAATAATTTATGTTGCTACTTGAGCTGAATCTCATTTCTTACCTATATTCTTATGCTCAGATTGTGTCTTTGACACTTGGTTTGAATTTCTAAAGGATTTCGATTGTAGTTTCCCTGGAAGGATTTGGACCTTCTTTAAGAAGCTAATTTATGCACATATACAGAGCAATTGTCTCTTCCTATATTTCATGCTGCTTGTTGTCTAGCATTCATCAAACACCATCATACAAATGATTTTTAATCTTTTTAAATCCCAAACAGAATATATAAAAAACTACCCAATATACATTAAAATGATCTGTTTAAAGTCATTGATGATTCTAGTATTTTATACTGATAGTATTTATACATAGATCCAGAACAGCCCTAGTTCTCAACCTAAGTTCACACAATATTGGGGTGAATAGAGCCTTATTGTTAGCTCTATCTAACATTGTACAATTCAATTCAGTTTATTTATATAGTGCCAATTCTCATCACGTTATTTTTAAAAGTCAAACTGATTCAAAGTTTTCTATCTAAGGAAAACCAGCTGATTGCATCGACTCTTTGACTCGAAAGCAAACTAGTTTTATTATTATTATTTAATATGAAATTCACCTAAAATCTGCAGGCTAATACTTTTTGGGCTGTTTGAAAGAAATGTAATCATTTTTTCTGTCGATGATAAAGCTCCCAATGAGTGGTGCAGGATTCCTCGCTATCCTAAAAAGGGCGATTTGCTTTTATCCCTTTAGAGGTTTGATCTAAATATGAAAAATTTACAGTTACATTTCAAAAAAACATTTACAAATGTTTTGTTTTTTATTATTTGATTTAAAGGTAAAGATCAATTTCCTTTCGAATATATTTTGATTAATTGATGTCATATTGTATACACTGTCTATACCAGGGGTCACCAACGCGGTGCCCGCGGGCACCAAGGGGCCCTCAAGGACCACATGGGGTGCCCTCTTCGTCTTCTGAAAACAGAAGAACTCACTCAGTGGGTTAAGTTTAATTTGTTTATATTCTGTTGCTCTTCTTTTTAATCATTTATGTATTATTTCATCATGTTAACTATTTCATCATATTTCAGTGGTTTCAAAATGACAATATAAAAAAGAAAATTAGAAATGAATAAAAGAATAAAATAAGAATAAAAATGAGTTTTTATGGATGAGATTTACTGTAGGTGAACACTGATCCCTCCAGTTCATAGGTCAGTATTGGTAGCCCTTCCTATGACTCGGTAGCCATGAAGTAGCCCTCAGCCTTAAAAAGGTTGGTGACCCCTGGTGTATACAATATGACAATAAAAGTTGTTTAGGTCTAATATTAAACCAACGTGGAGTTTTAATGACTGAAAAGGAACCCATAAGAATACACAATAAGTTAAAAATCCAAAATTTGAGCCAAACTTTTGCTTCAGGTTTTGGTTGAGTTATACAGACAAAAATATATATTGACTCAACACAATTTCAGATTAAAAGCTCTAGCTTCTGAGATGGGATCTTTATCAATACAAACAATAAGTGAGAAATATAAATCAAGGAAAATAGGCTTGATTTTTATAAATTATAAGTTTATAAATTATAAGTCAAACATGTAATTTTTATGTATTAAAAATAGCAATTTAAGCTGTCTGTAGTACAGTTTAAAAGGAAACAAATATTCAAATACAACCAAAAATCAATGTAAATCAATTCCAAAATACTGTTTGCGACCAAACAAGGCATTAAATCTCCTATTTTTTACATTTGCAAACAGATGTAAAAGTTTCACAGATAATTTTTTTATTAAATAATCCATATTTACTGTAGCTAAAATACATCAATAAATTAATCCTGATGATTAAAAGCAAGCAAAGCAGAGATCTTTTTCCACACAGCTGAACATTAAACCAAAACGTTTGAAGAACGTTGACAGAATAGGAGTGTGGGAAATGGGATTCAGCCTGAGGATTGTCTTTAACCTCTGGTCCAGGATAAGGTTTACCCGCCCCTCTTCATACCTTTACCTACATCCAGACCTTTCCATTGTACTCCCAATCCAGTGACGTCCAAACCTTTTTTATTACGTGGAAAAAAATCCAAGCATGGCTCTGAGGTTCCTGCAGTAAGACTGAATTTAAAGGCACAGTCCAGTCCAAACCCTGAGCTCTTTGCTTCTCATTTTATATCATTTTAGATAAAAAAAAAAAAAAACGATAAGATGCTGTAAATAGTGTAAATACTGTTCTTGTCTGTCGGTATCTGTGTGAGTCTGTTGTGAAGTAGGAAAACAGTAGCAGATTGAACAATAAGTAGTGTTACAATGAAAATAACAATAGTAGATGCGTGGTGTTGGCACCCGCAAAACAATCCTACCTAAAGACTAAATTAAGCAATGTTGAAATTCGATTAATTAAATGAATTTCAACATTGCTAATGAACCATTTTGACATTTTTAATGTAATTCCAGTAATTAGAAAGTTATTGCATAAAAAAAAAAAGGAGATGTTTGTTTTTCAGGGTTTCTGATGGTTTTTGCTGACCTGTAATAAAAGGGTCCTTTGACAGATTTGGTAGCAAACACATCAGTGAATCTCTTTATAGTATCATGTTACATCCAAAACACTGTATGTCTCCATTTGCACTTCCCATGAAACTGTCTGTCTAGAGGTGTGTGTTTGTGTGATGTTTTAGCTTTTGGAAAAGAGGAACGTCTGAGGTGAGTGTTTGCATCAAGGAAAAGCAGTTCCTGCCTATAAAACTTGAAAGTGTCTGAATAATCACGCTGATCTGATGCAGTGATGCAACCTTTCCATGGCCTTGACCTTTGGTTGGAGCTGCTTATTAAGAGTTTGGCTTGGAGCCCAAGCTATAAACATTGCCTCTGATGTGTCCAGGTTTTACAAAAGGCTTTGAATACAGCCAGTAAATGGCATTATCAGCTATTTTAGTTTATTATTTAACTTGTCTAGAGCTGTTTTAAATGAAATTTCTTTTTGTATACACTCTAGTATACAAAATGAATCTATCTAAGTCTCTCTAAGTCTAAATTAATCACTTACCTGGATTAAACAAAGGTAATTGTCTAATACTTTAGTTTTCACAGAAAACTGAGAAATCCAAGATCGTTTTGGGCTTTAAGCATAATTTAATTTGGGGCCCATTTTGCTGTTAATAACATCACCACCGGACAGGCAGAGACCATGTCTACTTTTAAGACTAGACATAAAACTTTTGTAATAATATATATAAAATCTATAAAAAAATTTTATAGAGCTTATAGTTAGAGTGGCTCAGGTTATCCTGAGCTGTTTCTAGTTTTGCTGCTATACACTTGGGCCGCTGGAGGACATAAAGACCACTTTCATCATTCTGCTTCATTCTATCTATAATCTGCAATTCTGCAGTATTTGTTCAACCACCAACTTTATGCTCTGTCCATTTTTTCTAGCGGTTTTTTAAATCAGATTTGGTGGAATCTGGAAAAGGGAGAAGAGTATAGCTACATGCTCAGCCCCCAGAAAACACGCCCCTGTGGTAGGTCCAACAGTGTGGCCATGTGGTTTACGCAAACAAGTATTGGTTCATTGCTTTGCCAACCATAAACCTAACCTACACAGCAGTAGGAACATAAGAGGATGCCTACACACGGCTGCAGTTATGTGTCATTGGAAAAAAAGGGAAGTTAAACTGATTGAGCTAGAAAACACAAATATTATTTTAACTGAACTGAAAAACAAAGCTCAGACTACAAAGATTAAACGTGTAGCATCAGCTTGTAACTGCATTAAAAAGTAAAGATTATTCTTGACACTTTTACAAAGTGATGCTTTGTGATGAATTTCAAACATTATTTGAAGACCAGTGATGCTTTGGATTCTCTGAGAAGCAGCTTAGTTCCTTTAAACCTTGATTCTGCTTTAGTTTTTACACATCGATGAATAGGTTTCCTTTTATATTTCATTTGAAAAGTTCTAATTAGAAATATACATTAAATATTGGAAATAGGTAAACTGAAAATATCTGCATGCAGTTTAATGTAACATTTAATAGTCCAGGAAGTTTATTTTCTAGATTTCAAACTTTGGATCATGTTTACGTTTATGCATTAAAAATAAGCACCTTTTAACTTTGTTGATAGGCAGAGTCAATGTTTTCCAAAAGTGTTTAGCCGCTCATACTAATCTAAAGTCAAAGTGCTTTGAATCTAACATTAAACTTTGCAGATCTAAATGGCTCCTAAAATGTCTCTGGATTTTCCATTAAAATCCAACCTGCTTGTTTCTGAAGATCTCAGATAGTTTTGTTCTAAAATGCTCTATATCACACCTCAACTTATCAACCATTCAAGATGGGGCTGCTTAATGCTGAGGTGTAAAAATAGCATACAGTTCTATTACTGGCTTGCCAACAAGTCCGTTTAGTGAGCTGTTGTTGCCTTGGGAAAAAAACTTCAGCCAAACTCTGAATCTGCGGCTCAACCTCTGACCTTCTATGCCTGCTATAAACCCAGTGGTCTTAATTATTTTCTCTTTGCTTTATGCCAAACCAAGAGGAGCCTTCTGTTCTTGTTGTTTGTCCTTTCGACACCTGGGTCAAGAACGAAAGGAAATCTGTTCAGCACACAGGAATTTTAGTTGCAAATGTTTCCACTATTATCATAACAGTCATACAGAGTTGATGTGCATTATCAAATTTATTTTGTCGTTAAAATTAGTTCCTAAAAGGTGCATTTGGTAGACTTAAAAAATTGACTTTACACACTTACATATGGATAGGAAAATATTTTAAAAAAATTTATATATGATTTTTGTCTAGTTTTTCTGCATTTTCTGTCTCACTGAGAGTTGAAACTCTTATCTTTGCTAGTTTCTGTTGAACCCTTAAAACTCTTTGAACCAATTATTGTTTTATTGGCATACACTGTTATTTAATCTTTACTTATATTGATCTGTACAGAGCTCAGATCAAAGATAAAAATGGCTTAACTGAATTTCCAAGTAGATTGACTCAGGTGGCTTTGCTAAGTGGCCCTGTTTGTGTGTGTTTGTGTGCATGTATATGTTTTTACATCACTTCAAGCCTCATTATTGACCAAAACTGATATTAATTTGCATGAAGTGAGAAAAAAATTGAGTTCTAAAGCAGACTGCTCTATTTTTTCTCAAAACAAACCTCAAAGATGAATCTTCATGTTCCTTCTACTCGACTACACCATGTTAGTAGATAAAACGTATACAGTTGATACATTTGGGGAAATAATTTCCTTCCTGGAATGCCTTTAAAAAAAATCCAGTATTAAAGTACAGGAAAGGTGAGAACAGCAGTGTACTCTGACAAAATACTTCAGACATGTTTATGCCGACAATAAGCTGTACTGTTAACGTGTGTTTATTAAAAACCTGTGTGTTTGCTGGAGTCTGGGTGGAAGTTATGAATCCCTCATTTGTGTTGAGAAAATATGAATTAAACTGTGAAATAAAAGTCATGCAGTTGCGGCTCGTATACTGTTTTGTCTTTAAGTAGAACAATTATCCCACAGTAACAACATTTTTTTTAAAAAGCTCCTTGTACAGTGCGGAAAACATCAAGGTTTAATTTCCTCCCTATCAGGTGGAGACATTATAGATTTACAATGGATATAACAAGCCTACTCACCTATGTTCAAAGAGCAGGAGAGATCACAATCAGTCTTTTATGGCACTGATCTCCTTCTTTAGTCTGAGGAATCTGTCAAAATGAAAATTCTATGAGGTGCATTTCCATTAACAATCAAATTGCCCAAACTGTAATTATGAAAATAAATTAGCTAAATGGAAACACTGTGGTTAAAAAAAAACAACTTTTCTTGATCAAATGTTTTTATGCTTCATTGGGGTGTTTTTTTGTTGTTGTATTCAATTCAGTTAAGTTTTTCATATAATAGTCCTGTTTCTCTAACCGTGACTGGCTGATGTGCTCTCTTTGTCCTCTGGCATGGGAGCTGGCTCGGAGCTCGTCTGCCTGGCTGTGTGTTTCCTGGACGGGGCCGCCTTTTACAGCTGCTTTTTGTATCTCTGCTTCTGTCTCCTTGAACCCCAGTCGGCCTTGGCAGATGGCCGCTCACACTGAGCCTGGTTCTGCTGGAGGTTTGTTCCTGTTAAAAGGGAGTTTTTCCTCTTCACTGTCGCTACAAGCATGCTTAGTGTGAGGGATTGCATTTGAGTCAATGAGTCGATGCAATAAACTGATTTTCCTTAGATAGAAAACTTTGTATCAATTTGACTGTGTGATCTGATGAACTGTAAAGTGCCTTGAGATGACCTGTGTTGTGTGGTGCTATATAAATAAAGTGAATTGAACTGAATTGAATATAGCACCAATTCACAACATGTCATCTCAAGGCGCTTTACAGAGACAATTTAAATGGATCATACAGTGAAATTGGTTCTATCTAAGGAAAACCAGCTGATTGACCAACTTATTGACTTGAAAGCATTCCCTCACGAAGCATGCTGAGCTTGAAAATCTATAAACAAAGGTGTTGATGGCAGCAGCACAGCTGATATTTCTCTCCAGGATGGGGTCACAGCCAAACAGGAACAGACCCGATGAAGCTACTATGATGAGAAAAAGCAGAGAAAGCATAACGTTAGAGGTTGAACTAACAAGTACCGCAGAAAGGGAGAATAGAGATAAAGGGAAGCAGAATGATGAAAAGGGGTCCCTATGTCCTCCAGCACTCTAAGCCTATAGCAGCATAACCATAACCAAGATAACCTTAGCCACTCTAACTATAAGCTTTATTAAAAATAATAAATAATAATTAAAAAAGTTTTATGCCTACCCTTAACAGTAGACAGGGTGTCTGCCTCACGGACTAAAACTGGTAGTTGATTTCACTGGATAATTATCACTAACAGATCTATAAGAAGATTCAAATTTGTATACTTTAATCAGCAAATGAAAGCAAAAGAGGTCAGTGTGACCCACTAAAGAAGGTGGGAGTCTACTTTAAAAGGAGAGACAGAGGGTAAAGATTAATCTGTTTTATTTATTATTGTTTTCACCACTTATGCAAAATTGCTATAAATCACTGCAGTTGAAACAGAGAATAGTTTTGGATCACTTTTGCAAGGATATGCATAAGAACAATCATCCTAATTGAGTAAAGGATTAATCACTCAAGGTTTGTTAGGGCTGAAGGTAAGAGATTAGAACGGAAAGATACTGGGCAGCTTATAAAGACCGGGTTTGATATCAGAACGGTCTGTAATAAGGTCGAAATGCTCCAGCAGCACTTAGATTACGTCTTCTTTTTTTTTTGCTATTACATAACCTATCAGATAAGAAAATGAAATGTTGACCACAAAACATATGAGGGAGTGCCCGGCCCTTATGGGGGCAGGTCAAGTTGATAAAAATACTGAATTTATCATTTCAGTGCTCTTGGTTTGTGATCCAGCAAGATGTCTCTAACCATTTATCTGCCTTATATAAAACAAAAATATTTAAAGATTGTTTCAGTTGCAATGACTCTGTAATCTTTCATTTGATAATAGAACCTGGAAGAGATCCAGGGGTGACTGACTGCACACAGAGAGTACTGTCGCTTTAAGAAAATGGAGTTTCCTGCCTTGACCCAGAGGCCAAAGATCACTTTTGGCCACAAATAATTGTTGGAAAACACTATACTGGCCAGCCAAAGTGATTTAGATTGGATTTAAGTCAGTCTGTTGAGGCTCAAAACTCTTCAGTCTAAAACATAGCGGTGCAATCACACCGTGGGAGGCAGGCCCATACTGCATCAACGCTTTTTGTTACCAAAACAGTCAAGATGCAGCTGCAACATTGCAATGTTTTACTAATACCCCTTACTATTTCCCAAAAGAGCTCTATATAGCTTTAAAATGTAATTCCTTTTTTGTCTTAAAATACCTTTTTTCGTCATAGTTATCTGATTGGTTCTAAACTGTTTCCATTGACTGGAAATTGTGATTTGAAATTGTAATACTCTGTACACAGTGTACGTCAGTCTGAGTCGCCAGGCTAGGATGACACAGCAGTTGTCACAAAGTAGCAAGATAGGAGATTACTCTTAGAAATTGCCAATATGTTTTTTCTTAAAACCCTTTAAATGTGTTATTAGCTGTCGACAGAGTTGTTTTGTAATTTTTGAGGAAAGGAAATAGGTATAGGTTTTCATAATTTAGGTTTAAATTTATCCAGTATTAAAAAACACCAATGGGCATCACATTTAAAAGCATTAAATATTTGGATAGATAATAGTGAGGAGACAGGAAGGAGGGAAATTAAACAAAATTCATGCCCCTAAGATACCTGTATAATCACTGCCGTTTGCAAGTCTAAGGCCAAGTCCGAGGACATGGTTCTCGACCATGAAAAGGTGGATTGCCACGTTCAGGTTGGAAGTGAGTTCCTGCCTGAAGGGGTCCTGATCAAGAGCTGGGAGATCGATAGACGCACTGCTGCAGCTGCGGCTATAATGCAGACACTACACCTGTCTGTCCTGCCCTCACCTATGGTCATGAAATCTGGAGCGGCTGAAATTAGCTTTCTCCGCTGGGTGGCTGGGCTCTCCCTTAGAGAGAGGGTGAGGAGCTCAGTCTTGGAGGGGTTAGGGGTAGAGCCGCCTCTCCTCCACATCGAAAGGGGTCAGCTGAGGTGACTTGGACATCTTTTTGGGATATATATACACACACACACACATATGAGGAGGAAAAGGATTTAAAAGAGATTTAAAAACAATGATTTTATGCAAATTCATTTTATGCAGATTCGTTACTGGCTGGTGTCACGACAAAGGAGATGCACTGTCAGGTCTGCCGTATGTATGTCTTGGAGAAAGCAAGAGCAGGCTGGACCTTTTGGAAAACCAGAAGCTGCAGTGGTGGAGGACGTTGAGGAAGAAGCAGAGGTTAGTGTCTGCTCCTCCTCTTTTGATGACTCTGAGCCCTCTGTCCGTGCTCTGTGAAAGGGTTTTTCAATCGTTGCCAGATCTTGACATTACCATCAAATGTGGTTTGGATTCTGTTAATTGCGTTATCATTGTTTTGATTGTTGTTGATCTAAACATTTAATAAAAAAATTCATAGACCACTTTGAATGAATAAATAAAGATTTGAGCCTTGAACCTTGTTACTGTTGTTATACAGTTAATTTGTGTGCATGTGTGGCATATAGATAGATAGATAGATAGATAGATAGATAGATAGATAGATAGATAGATAGATAGATAGATAGATAGATAGATAGATAGATAGATAGATAGATAGATAGATAGATAGATATACAAAAAACAAGTAAACAAGCCCGACTGAGCTCCTAAAATAAAATTTTATAGAGCAACACCTTGAAGCAATCACTGAAATCAGGTGTTTCTCTGTAATTTTAAGGAAATGCTGATATTTCTGCACCGGATCACAGACATGTTGGTTTAATTTATCTGGGAAACCTGCTTTTTAGGATTTTTTTTTTTTAAGAAAAACTCAAAATATAATATTCTGTTTTACTAAATTACCATTTAGAATATCTTCATTAATTGAATAGATTACTTCTTTGTTTTGTATTATTTAAATTACTAGTGTAATTTTTTTTCTTTGCTTATTTGGAGGATATGTAAACCTTCAGGCACAACTGTATGTCGCCACATTTTGTTTAAAAAAATCCAAGAAAAGAGCAGAGCTTGCTTAACAAAACAAGAGGCGACATCAGCAGTTCTAAAACCTGCTCCTCAAGTACCACAGCCCTGCATGTTTTAGATGTCTCTGCTGCAGCACACCTGATTCAAATAATTGCATGACCTACTTAGCAGCCTTCAAGTGCTGTAGAGGTCTGTCAATTGTTTACTTATATAAGTCAGGTGTGCGGCAGGAAGGAGAAATCTAAAACATGCAGAGCAGTGGTACTTAAGGATCAGTATTGAGAAGCACTGGGCTACATGATTGGTCAACAATACAACTTCTCAGTGTTGGGTGTTGTTTTATTGGCTATTGACCAACAAGGCAGGTAGAGTGGCAGTTTCAATCACAAAAGTGATGCATTTGGCAATTTCATGCCATGACCACAGGTTTATAAAATCCAGCACCCAATGTTATTACAAACATTTGTGATAGAATGGGCCGCTGTCAGGCGATCAGTGGGTTGCAGCGGGGAAACTATGATAGGATGCTACATATACAGCAAATCCTGTCATCAAATTTTCTTGTGTCTAAATATCCCCGAGTCAACAATCAGCTGCCTATTCAGAAAAAGGAATTGCTTTTGAT
This sequence comes from Cyprinodon diabolis, assembly GCA_030533445.1. NCBI lineage: Eukaryota > Metazoa > Chordata > Actinopteri > Cyprinodontiformes > Cyprinodontidae > Cyprinodon > Cyprinodon diabolis. The sequence continues at coordinate 38,518,957 of CM060075.1, read as the reverse complement.
CAATAACAACTCAGCCATGAAGCTGTAGGACACATAAGCTAACAGACTGGGGTCTGAGGATGCTGAAGGGCATAGTGTGAAGAGAATGTTGACTATCTGAGTCAATCACTACACAGTTGCAAACTTACTGTTGCGTTCAGATACTTCTAGAACAGTGCTCAGAGATAGGAAGGGGTCGACTCCTTCCTCTTCCAACAGGAATGTCCACCAGAGCACAAAGCAAGTTCCATAGAGACATGGATGACAGAGTCTGTACTTGATGAACTTGACTGGCCTGCATGGAGTCCTGACCTCAACCTGATTGAACACCTTTGGGATGAATCACAGAGGAGACTGAGAGCAAGGCCTCAGTGGTTAAAAATTCCCATAAACACTCTTAAACCTTGTGACAGCCTTCAGATTAATTTAGTTTCATTTAAATAGGAACTAGTATGTTTCATGAGCTCGTGTCACATGATATAACATTTTAGCAAATGCTAATTGTTAGATGTGTCTTTACAATAAAACACACAATAAAATGCACAATATGCAAAATCAGCAGGTAATCATTGATCGCATTTCTGACCTCTGAATGAAGTGTTAGAGTTTATATTTACAAAGGACTTAGTTGGTCTCCCCCTTCAGTTGATTGGCAAAGACTTCCAAGCTTTAGTGCTCTTCTTTTCTATCTCACTTTCCTCTGGTTCTGGACCCACCAGGCATGAGAGGAACTACATACTTAGTGAGGAGCTATGTTGCTTGATGGGGCAGGCATTTAAACATCAACTTTAACTGATAAGTTTTAATATAAGTTCCAAAAGTTACAGTTTTCTGCCCCCTACCATGTAGGATCTAGGGCAAAGCTGAGCGAGTCAAAGGTGGTGAATATAAGGAGGCGAGGTGCACGATTTTAGCTAAATTGGCCACATCTGATTACTGCCTCACCAAAGAAAAAACATGTCATTAATCCATTACTCTCTGTTTCACATAGTGCACTGATCGTCACCATCATGGATAATAGGGCATTGTGACAAACACCAGATAAAGCACTGGAACTTGCTCAATAGCCGATACGAATTGTATTCTGTTTGTATTCTGAATGTTACCGGACTTTTCCTTTAACGGCGTTCAGGTCGGATCAATGCGACCTGGCCGTTCAGGCATAGGTCGCATTTGAGAAGATCAGATACGTATCGGATTCAGGACAACATAGCCAAGTGGTCTGGGTCGCATTGAAAAAAAATCAGATCTATGTTGTTCAGAATCTCACGAAAAGATCAGATACAGGTTGCATATTTGCAAAAAACTGGATTTTGGTCACTTCAGGCTGCTGTGTGAGTGTAGCCTAAGTGAGAGGGGTTGTTTATCCTATTAGAGAGTGTTTGCGATAGAAATAAGGGTTCTCATAACAAGCTAGACTGTTTCTCAGGGATTATTGTTTGGGTAACAATATGTGAAGATCTTCACAGCGCTTCTGCAGAGTTTTAATTAGTGAGAGACAGGGCAGAACATCATACTGTGAGGGCTGCTGTGATTGGCTTCTTCTCTTTTTACTTTGCAAAGTAAAATAAAGTGCCGACCATCGATCTCCATTTATTTAACAAGAGTATATAGTTGAATAACTTTTTCCCACAATACTGTGAAGCCCATATGGAGTGTTTTTTAAACAAATTATTAAAAAAAAAAACTTGTTTTATCATATAAAATTCAAATGCTCTACATACTGTGTGTAGTTGTTTTAGACTGTATTTATGCTGCAGGTGCTGGTAACAGAAACCAAAATCATTGTTTGTTCTCACAAGCTTGGTCATTAAACTCAACCCTGAAAGTATGCAAATATTTGGTGTTTGCTGGTTTTTAGTCACAGAATAAACACTAACTAGACAGCCTTTAACAAAACTGTGCTGCTTAAAACTTCTGGGCCATTCACTGCAGGCAGACCTGTTTTGGGAGGTCAACTTTGAATTTACTCCTTACTTTGGAATGAGGCTGGCCTGCACAGCCTGTTCTTAGCTGCAAAAATTAGGAGGTGCACAAACTAGCAGTGAGACTGCACGCCATATTCATGCTCACGGGCAGGACAGCATGATTGCATTACTTGTCGGGTTCCCACCCTGTTCAATGCAGGGAGTATAAATCAGCTTTATTACCATTTCTTAAGTAGCTTTCTTAATGTAGGAATTCTATTCTGTAAATAACATTTTAGCTAATTGACTATAAAAATGAAATATGGTTTGAGCTCAGACCTATGGTAAATTGACACTACATAAGACAATCTTTGGTTTCTTGCAGTGCCAGATTCTACTGCCTGTTTTAAAATATATTTACTTTTAGTTAAATATTAGCTAAACACATCTTACATAAAGGTGGGATGGAAAAGCACACAGCTGCTTCCTAGAATGAAACTTACAGTGAAATCCCTCCCACCTTTACAGCACTGCAGTTCCCACAGTAGATTTCGTGGTTCCTCCTCATTATCAGATGTAACACCTTCTGCATCAGCAGAATGACTGTGCTGCCAAGAGGAGGAGCTGACTGAGCAAACTCTCAGCTGGTTGGTTGTGATCAGTTGGTAAATGGGTTTGGCTTCTGGACTGACTCATTTATTTCAATAGAAGGAAATGAAACTTTAGTGATTCTCTCTGCTGCTTGGAGCTGATATGGAGCTGCCAGGAGACCAAATGGATTCTGTAAAATTCTCATGTTCCATCTGTTTGGATCTACTGAAGGATCCCGTGACTATTCCCTGTGGACACAGCTACTGCATGAACTGCATTAAAGACTTCTGGGATGGAGATGGTCAAAGAGGAATCTTCAGCTGCCCTCAGTGCAGACAGACCTCCAAGCTGAGGCCTGTCCTGGGGAAAAACATCATGTTAGCAGAATTAGTCGAAGATTTGAAGAAGAATGGACTCCAATCGGCTGCAGCTGATCACTGCTATGCTGGACCTGAAGATGTGGCCTGTGATGTCTGCACTGAGAGGAAGAGGAAAGCAGTCAAGTCCTGTCTGGTCTGTATGGCTTCATACTGTGAAAATCACCTCCAGGATCACTTTAAGGTACCTGTACTGAAGAAGCACAAGCTGTTCAACCCTTCTAAGCAGCTGCAGGAGAACATCTGCTCTCGTCATGATGAGATGATGAAGATCTTAATGAATGATTTGGAAAAACTTTCAGCTGCAGCAGAAAGGACTGAGAAGCAAAAAGAGCTTCAGGTGGGTCAACAACAAATCCAGCAGAGAATCCAGGAACAGGAGAAGAATATGAAGCTGCTTCAACAGGAGGTGGAGGCCATCAATGGCTCTGCTGATAAGACAGTGGAGGACAATGAGAAGATCTTCACTGAGATGATCCGTTTGATTAAGAAAAGACGCTCAAATGTGAAGCAGCAGATAAGAACTAAGCAGGAAACCGAAGTGAGTCGAGTTAAAGAGCTTCAGGAGAAGCTGGAGCAGGAGATCACTGAGCTGAAGAGGAAAGATGCTGAGCTGGAGAAGCTCCTAAAAACAGAGGATCACATCCAGTTTCTCCAGAACTACCCCTCACTGTCAGCACTCAGTGAGTCTACACACTCATCCAGCATCAATATTCGTCCTCTGAGATACTTTGAGGATGTGACAGCAGCTGTGTCAGACCTCAGAGATAAACTGCAAAATATCCTGAGAGACATGAGGACAGACATCTCACTGGCAATAACTGAAGTGAATGTTTTACTGTCAGAACCAGAACCAAAGACAAGAGCTGGATTCCTAAAATATTCACAAGAAATCACACTGGACCCAAACACAACGTCTACACAACTTTTACTTTCCGAGGAATGCAGAAAGGTGACTTTTAAGAAGAAGTCCCTACCTTACTCTGATCACCCAGACAGATTTACATTTTATGATCAGGTGCTCAGCATCCAGAGACTGACAGGGCGTTGTTACTGGGAGGTCGAGTGGAAAGCAGAAGTAACTAATCTTGCAGTTGCCTACAAAGACATCAGCAGAGACGGGACGTCAGATGAATGCATGTTTGGATTCAATGATAAATCCTGGGTGTTACGCTGTCACACAAAGGGTTATTTATCTTTGCACAACAGTGTTAGAACTCCGGTATCAGGTCCAGTTTCCTCCAGAATAGGAGTGTATCTGGATCACAGAGCAGGTATTCTGTCTTTCTACAGCGTCTCTGAAACCATGACTCTCCTCCATAGAGTCCAGACCACATTCACTCAGCCTCTGTATGCTGGAGTTCGGCTTTTCGATGAGGGAGACTTTGCCGAGTTTAAACAACCTGAATAGACCAGAGCTACAGAGTTTGTGTGTTTTTTACGTGAGAAAAAATATATTTATTGTAAAATGTGGGTATGGTAATATGCAATTGGAGACTTTAAGGTTGTATTAGACATAGAAAAACACAAAAAGTCATACTAAACATTACATTGTGTTTTGATTCTATTTTCTTTATTGAGCTGCAAACACCCCAAGACAAACGTTCAACAACAAGATATACTTAATGGACCTTTTAGGCCAGTGAAGATCTTCTTATTATGAACTTTTATTATATCTAAGCTGTAAATGATTATACATAGGAGTCATTTTTAAATATAAGGCTATAAAATTACAAAATCCCTTCTATATTATCATTTTAAAACAGAACAACTAATTTTTAAAGCATAAAAAACAGAAAAAAAGGTACTCCCTAAAATGAAGAAATGTGACACAATTTACTGTCAGAAATAAAACTTTTGATTACACTTTTTTTTCATATCCCCCCTGCAATTTTTTCCACTAATTGAAATGTCTTTAAATATACCTTAAAATGAATTCAACACACTGTAGTAAACAGATAAATGGAGGCAGAAGATGTCTTTCAGTCATCAATGCACACATTCAGCGATACACACGAGCTCTTTCAAGCTGGGCACCGTTTCATTCACAACACCTGTCCCATCAACCAGGAATCAGAATCAGAAATACTTTAATAATCCCAGGGTGAAATTACTTTCGTTACATTACTCCTTCTGTTATAGAGTGACTATAGGACCCCATCCCCGCTGATCCCCGCTCCGTCTTGCCATCAGTTTGGGGGTCTTTGGCCTGGAAAATGTTGAAGACCCCTGATGTAGAGGACTTGACATTTTTAGCTTGAGAATAATATACAAAATACACATCAAATATATAAAATTTAGATGTTTATTCTTGGACAATGAGGACTCTGGAAACTATACAACTATTGTGGTTATTTCTCCTTTGTTTCTCGGAGCATTTTCAGTCATTGTTTTCCCAGATCTTCTTCTTCAAACCAGATCCATTAACTCATTGAAACTTAAAACCTCTGCATGTAAGTTTATCAATTCAGAAAAGTCAAAACAATAGTTTTATTCAACAATCATGTGACAACTCTATAAACTGGGAAGATTAAGGTATAGTTCTCAAATATATTGTAAATGGTAATTAAATGATCTTGGAATTTAGATAAAAAGGAAATAATTACTTAATCAATACACCAGTTAGATCATTTAGACCATTTTATTCATTTGACTTTTGCCATGTTTTTTTTATTCCTAAGATTAGGTTTCATTGTAAATTGATGACATTTTTTTTTTGTTAAAACAAAAATAATGACTCTAATATGAATTGGTTTATGTGTTTTAATTGAATCCCTGTCCTCGCATGTCTGTAAAAAAAAAAACACTTAATCTTTGACGGTTCAGTATTATTCAGTAGTATTATTATAGTGCTGCTCAACTAACTGTATTTAAATCTAATTATTGTTTAATTTAAGTGTTTCTCTGACAATGGCTGCTAACAGTCATAACCAGTTTATTTTCTATAACCTGTTAATGTTCTAATTTTGTAGTAAATGTAATATTTGTCCTGTTCTACATGGATTAAAATGTAAAAGCAAATCAAAATAAATAAAATATAAATAGCTTCCTAAGCCATGGTTGATGTTTCCTGACTGGGTTTGTTATGGCATCAGTATTCTGTGAAAAAGGCACACATGCAATAAATACTCCCACAAGCAGATTTACTTCATACAGACGCTGATAAACGACTCCTCACACGCTCCTATTAACTTTTGTTACTTTGAAGGTGTTAACCACTGGACAAAGGAACCCGCCTTTAGTTGGCTAAATTTCATGAAATCACTTATCTTGACTTTTGATGTGTTGCCAAGGTAACCATCATATACTGTCTTCCTGTTTTCAGCTAATGTTTGAGCTAGTAGAAACTTTTTGACTGGAACTTTTTTTTTTGTGGGTGTCTTATAATCGTTTTTTAATGGACACCCAGCAGCCAATCAGAATCCAGTATTTAGACAGTGTTGATTTAATGATGATTTGCTAACAAGCCTTCAACTGTTAAAGAGAAGTGGTTTGCCTGAAGTTGCATAGCTAGGAAGAAGAGTACACGTTATTTTATTTGTGGAAAATACTTTAAAAGTGACAAAATTTGACATGAGCTCACAGAAACAGGTCCACACACAGGTAAGAGAAATCCATAGATGCATAAAAAGCAAACAACAAGTGCAGAGAAGGAGCATGCATTCATGGTTGTGCTATATTTGGGAGCAATGTCACTACAAGCTTGGACAGTTTTAGGGGGTGGGGCTAAACTAAAGGCTCCTTCAGGGTCTCTCAGTGATTTAGCTCCATAGCTAACGTGAGCTCCTGTTCTCATCTTAAACTATAGGTAATCAGATTGCTTAATTTGAAACTAAACTTACAGGATTGGTTGCCATTATGCTGGATAGGGTCGACACGTGTCAGTAAGCCATTCCCACTACCAGTAAAAGCTGTTTTAAACAGCTTTTCCAGTCGGAAAGGTGTATAGGAATTGCCCGCATAATTGAAGGACTCTTAAGGAGCCCTCAGTTTAGGCCCGCCCCCCTGCACAAAAACAATGCCAGCTTCTAGTGAAATCGTAGCTGAAGCAACTTTGCAGTGACACTGAAATAATATCTCATTGAAAAAAAAAGTGGTATCATCATACCGGTAAGTTTTTACTTTTTTTAGAAGGAAATATTAGAATTTTCAGTGTTTGAATTTTTGATGATTGACTTTCTTTTCCATATGGATGATTGTGAAGATTATTATGGTGTCATATGATGTTGATATAATAAAATATCAAATGACATCATTATAATTTTGAAATAATCAAAAGTATTTCATTGAAATACACAAGTGATATTTTAAAGTTGAATAATACCAAAGCACACAGATAAAACAATGGAATCACTGATTAAACTAATTAATTTGTGATTGGTGTGACGTCTGACAGAGCAGTCAACACTCAAGGATTAATTAAGCCTGGATGTTAGCCTGCTCTGGAGAAGGCTAGCTGCTCAGACTAAATCACTATGGCTAACTTATGCATTACTGCCTTTGTGAAACATAGGGGGACCAGTCATTGGTCCACACCACTTAGTTAGTCCCCAAAATGAACCATAGTCCTGAGAAATTGTCCCCATAGGATAACAAAGACATGGTCACACACAAAACAAATGAAAACATGAAAACCATGATCAAACACCAAGATGATTATTTAGTAATTAAAATAAGTTGTTGGACTGGACTATGAGGTCAAGCCTATACAGTATCTCTTACAGGACGTTGTTTGTTACAGTAACCCGTCAGTTCAGGTCCTACCTGTTCACAAGATTATAGACAGGATGACTAATATCTTAAGCATGAATTGTTTCTAATAATAGCCTTTCTCAGACAACACATTCCACAGAGCATATGATGGTTTAAAAGACTTTGAAAAGACATGATTTACGTCCAAACACCGTCTACATTTGGTCTAAAAGTGAAAGGTGAAAATCCAGAATTTTCAGATGTTTTAAACGTTGTTGTTAACTGAGTCCTTTTTAATTTGTGTATGATTGGACAAGAGTTGGACAAAATCAGACTGAACAAACACAGCCCAACTTTCAAAAACTGTGTCTGGACTAAATCAAGACTGTGACGGACCGACCAGATTTAGCCTAAAAGCCACTGTCTAAACAATGTCTGGTGTTTAGAGGGATAGAAACGTCTTTGACAAGTTTTAAAGATATTTTAAATATTTCATCAAAAATACGTTTCTCATATTTATCATTTATAGTAGGTACAGGATTTGCAGAAAAAAAGTTTTCACCAGCCTCAGAAAATACATTTTAACTCCTCATTCACCTGGAACAAAACATGCAGTGATAACCACTCCCACCTTTAGCACACTGAGAGACGGGCAGTATATTTCCTGGTGCTTCTATTCAAAGATAAGACTAAGCCAGAATTTCTTCATTGTGCTGAAGGGCTAGCAAGTGGCAGCTGCTGAGATCAGTGATTCAATGAGAACAGAAATAAAGTTTAGCTTTTTCATGACATAATTATTAGCTGAAAAGGACAGAGGCTATAGGCATTTTTAGGGACTAAAATGGCACATCTACGAACTCAGACGAACTCAAGCAAATATTCTTGTTCCGTCTGTTTGGATCTACTGAAGGATCCAGTGACTATTCCCTGTGGACACAGCTACTGTATGGACTGTATTAAAAATGTCTGGGATGGAGAAGATCAAAGGAGAACCTACAGCTGCCCTCAGTGCAGGGAGACATTTAGAACAAGACCTGTTTTGAAGAAAAATGTCATGTTAGCAGAATTAGTGGCAGATCTAAAGAAGACTGGACTCCAAGCTGCAGCAGATGATCACTGCTATGTTGGAACTACAGATTTGGCCTGTGATGTCTGCGCTGGGACAAAGATGAAAGCTGTTAAATCCTGTCTGGTCTGTTGGGCTTCTTATTGCGACAGTCACCTTCAACCTCACTTTGAGGTACCTGCGATGAAACAACACAAGCTGATGAACCCCTCTAAGATGCTCCAGGAGAACCCCAGCTCACCTCGGAGCCTGATCCAGGCCAAAATTACAGACAAAATCAAAGAAGTGAAGCTGCTTGAACAGGGGGTGGAGGCCATCAATGGCTCTGCTGATAAAGCAGTGGAGGACAGTGAGAAGATCTACAATGAGCTGATTCATCACATCCAGAAAAGAAGCTCTGATGTGAAGCAGCAGATCAGATCCCAGCAGGAAACTGAAGTGAGTCGATTGAAAGAACTTCAGGGGCAGCTGGAGCAGGAGATCACTGAGCTGAAGAGGAAAGAAGCTGAGCTGGAGAAGCTCTCAATCACAGAGGATCACACCCAGTTTCTCCAGAACTACCCCTCACTGTCAGCACTCAGTGAGTCTACACACTCATCCAGCATCACTATTCACCCTCCAAGATACTTTGAGTATGTGACAACAACCGTGTCAGAGATCAGAGATAAAGTAGAAGACATCCTGAGAGACACATGGGCAAACATCTTACTGACAGTAATGGAAGTGGAGGTTTTGCTGTCAGAACCAGAACCGACAACCAGATCTGAATTGCTTAAATATTCATGTGAAATCACTCTTAATCCAAATACAGCAAACAGAAATCTGATATTATCTGAGGGGAACAGAAAAGTGACCTATAAGGAAGTAGAACAGCCTTATCCTGATCATCCAGATAGATTCACCGATTATAACCAGATCCTTAGCAGGGAAAGTCTGACTGGACGCTGTTACTGGGAGGTGGAGTGGAAAGGGGAAGGAGTTTATGTAGCAATTTCATATAGGAACATCAGCAGGACAGGGAAACTGGCTGACAGTAAATTTGGACTCAATGAAAACTCTTGGTTATTATTCTGTTGCAAAAGGTTCTTCAAATTTTTTCACAACAGCAATGAAAAACGATTTTTTATTCCAGTTTCCTCCAGAGTGGGAGTGTATCTGGATCACAGAGCAGGTATTCTGTCTTTCTACAGCGTCTCTGAAACACTGACTCTCCTCCACAGAGTCCAGACCAGATTCACTCAGCCTCTATATGCTGGAACAGGGTTTGGTGTGCATGATACCGCCAAGCCTTATGGTGGAAGCTCCGCTGAGTTTCTTAAACTGAAATAGTCAGAGTTGATATAAGGTCAAGTTGGTTAAAAGGTGTATTTTTTCTAGTTTCTTTAGTCTCGTTGATGTGTAATTTCTTCACTGTAGAGGACAGCTGTCTTGCTAGAACTGTTTTCTTATGGGATTTTGTTGATGTTGTAGTTTGTTTGGGTGGAAGCAACTTCCAGCTTCAGTTCAGCCATTCAGACTGTGCTGAGGAGGATTTAAAAAAAAACTGAACTGTTGACATTTACATGTATTGCTTTGTCAAACCAAATGTTCAAATATATGCACAGATGAGCTGATTATCATAATTGTCATTAATAGGTGCATTAGTCATTGTTTAATAAAACACAAATCTAATTTTGGATTAAACTAATTATAATAATAAATAAAAATATATTGTGTAATGATATAAGGTTCTTTGAATTATTTGATTTGAGTTGATGTGTTAAATTCCTATATGCCTTAGTTCCACTTTCGGCCTTTGTCCATATGAAATTAGTTTATTTACTTCAGCCTCTGCTCTAACGACCAACAAATGCCAGTTACATTCTCTCCATGCTATTTTAAACCTCGTTTCTCATATCTCCTCACTGGATTCCTAGGTTGTTGTTAATTTCAAGTAAAGTTTATTCACATGATGTCATAAAGCGCGGACAAATGGACCCAGTATTCAAGGAGAGACAGTCAGTAGGAAAGTTCAAAGGGTTTATTTAATGAACAACAAAACTAAAAGGGGAGCTGCTAGGATCTGTGGCACGCAGCAACTGCTGGCAGGGGGGAGGGGCACCGCCCAATCTCTGACACTTTGTAGTGGGAGAAACACAGGTAAGTGACCACGATCATCTGACAGAAGATGATTATCTGAGTTGGTCACTTACCTGGTTTAACAGTCCAGTCCAAGAGTGTCCCCAGTGCTGCAGTCCCAGAGGTCATGCAGGAAAGCCGATCTTGGTCAGGGATCCAAAACAGACAGAACAGGATCCAGATCAGGCTGGAACAGACAGGTGGCAGGATCCAGGCTTCCAGGCATCATAGAGCTCCCAGGCCGGTTCAGAGTCTGACTGGGACCGGAAGTATGACCAGGCAGTCACGCACAGGAGCAGACAGGATCAGGTGCAGACAGGCAGGCTCAGAGGCAGAGGGTAGCCGAGACAGGACGTGGAACCAGAACTTGATGCAGGAACTTTAAACTGGTCTTCTCCTTGGAGCCAGGCTTACTAAGATAAAAACTGAACCTCCCCACATATAGAACCAAAAACCCAGAGGACTCCGCGGGGGAGGAACAGTGGACGATCAGGAGATGAGACAAACACAAAAACCTCTTTCCACTGGCTGCAAGGATCCAGGACATGAACCAAGAAATCAAAATAACAGACAGGCTAACAGAAAGACAAATAATGATCTGGCCCTGAATGCTCAGGCTGAACTGAAAATAACCCAGAGGAAACAGGTGAGAGGAATAAATTATAATTGAGGCAGGGAGGGAAAACGACAGGTGAAAGAAATATCCAATTAAGGAGGAGCAAACAGGCCAGATCATCACACATGATCACCAGTAAGTTCTGGGGGAAGCAGTCTTAGCAGAGAATTCCAAACTTACCTCTCCCCAGACACCCCGAGGAATTCCCAGGCCAGCTAAGAGACATAGTAAATCAATCAATCAATCAATCTTTATTGTCAACCACAATTTGCATTGTAATTCAACACGTTCAACACATACTTGGGGGGCTGGACAGGGGAACAATTTGACTGAGCCCATCCCTGCCAAATAACGGTGCTGTTAGGCGCATTCTTTTGGCTCCCAGGGGCCTCGCCATTAGACGGTTTCCTTAGGGCACATCTCTGTGGAAAGATAGGAGTCACATTGTGAGGCAGAGGCAAATAACACATTTCACATTTTATCCTTGACGGTGTACAATTTGAGATATCAAAAAAACACCTAAGCACTAGAAAAGCACATATAAACATGAGAAAAACATTTCAGCAGAGGGTTAACATTGGAGGCTGAGAGTCACATGTGAGTCTATCTGGTATTTGAGCATCAGTTGTGTGTGAGTGCGTTCAAATTGTCCATGAAAGCTGTCCAGAGGCCATCATAGTTTATAAGATGCAAGTTTATCAACTGGTGCTACAGTTTTGTATGCGTCCTGAGGTGTCCGGGGGCAGATGAGGGTGGGGGAGCTGGCAGTTCTGGGCCCTTCCACCATAACATCCAGGGGAGTTTTTGATAAGGTGGAGGCCAAAATCCAAAATACACTTTTGTTTTTAAAGCAAGCTCATAGAAGTTTTCATCAGCCTTGAAGTCTATTTTCGCTTGGCTCCACATGGCGAATGCATTATTCCAAATTTATTGGGCTTTTCCGTTTGAGGCCATCGTGCATATCCAAGGTATTATCCCATCTCACCTTTGAGTTAAACCGCAGCCAGCTTGTGTTACATCACATCCAGCATACGGCTCAATTCACGGTCCTGCTTATTCACAGCCTTTGTGAGCACGTAAACCGCTGCTGGCAGCCTGATCAATGAATAAGTTGCCTCTGACATCCTCTGTAATTGTAGATACATCAGGTATCCTCCAAATCCAAACATGTATATGTCTTCCATGTCAACATCCATAAATACACCATCTTCCAAACCTTCCAGGAGTCCAGGGTGTATCCCACGAAGTATGTCCCGGCAGGACAGGATGGGTCTCCTTTACCATGTCGTCTAATTGAGAAAATTTGATCAATTGCATAGAGAGACTAGCTGACCAGGTCCATTGTTTGATTATGGTAATATGAAGAGAGGGCTCAGAAAAGACAAGACACAGCAAAGCAAAGACAGAGCAGGGAGGTACAGGAGCAGCCGGAAAATGCGACCACCTCTGCCAAGAGCAGAACAGAAACCTTACTTCCAGCCAATTTAGGGCTGTTCCTTTGGCCTCCTCCGGTTGGGACGTACCTAGAACATTTTCAAAGGAAGGGGTTATGGGGTGCACCCAAGAGCTCTCTGAGACACCTCATCTGATTCCTCTCGATGTTGAGGAGAAGCGACTCTACTCCGACGCTCTTCCAAATGTCCGAGCTCCTCAATCTAAATACTGGGATGCCTGGACATCATGAAAAGGAAGCTCATTTCAGCTGCTTGTATCTAGGGTCTTGGTTTTTAAGAAAATGACATTTCCCATTTCAAGACAATAGGTGGAGGTAGGATAGTAGACCAGCTGGTAAATCAAGAGTTTCGTCTTTGGGCTACTGGTTGAATTATAAAGCAGCTGCACTGATCTATTCATCGATCTACTGCTCCTTTATGCCACCATTCTCGAACGTCAGGGTGGGCTTAATATCTCCCATTAATATATGTCTATCATTGTCCAGGATTTAGATGTGGTATACCTATTGTTTTTAGAACCTTTGGTTTTAGAAGGAAAACTCAAGTAGGAAGTTGTAAAAGACAGGAGGCATATCAGTGCCCTGGCAACAAAAGTTTCAATTAAAATTCCCAGAGTTTTTCATTTAAGTTTGATGTATAGGGGGAGTGGCGGCCTAGTGGTTAGGGCATAAGGCTTTCACTCCTGAGGTTGTGAGTACAATCCCCCACTTTCATAGACTGCCACTCTGGGTCCCTGAGCAATACAGAGAAGTAAATTTGCTCTGTATTAAAAAACAGTATAAATAAGATTTCTATTTTATAAAAAAAAGATGAAAATTTATAGAATAGAAGGAATAAAGCATTTGTATCTTATTTTATAATTTTTGCATATTTCTTTTCGTATTGTCCCTCCAGTTTTCTGAGGCTTTCCTAACCTGTGGCCCCAGTTTGGAACGAAAAGAAAAAAAATCCTACTCTATAGTTTACCCATCTGCATGCCTTCCGTGTACATGCTCATTACGGGAAAACATAACTTCAACCAGTTCATCTGGTTAAAGATAACATGAGGCCTATTTTCGGCATGCAGTTTGTCTTGTATTTGTCTTTCCTCGTGCAACACAGAAAAGTGTCGAAGAGCTTTTAGATTTTTCATCAGATTGTACCTCAATAACACAACAAAACACACAAAAATGTGATTTAAAAAGAGAACAACTGTTTGACCAAAAGATGACGGATAAACCTGGCTACAGAGTCTGCTTATAAATTGAAACTTGTTTTTTCCCATGGAATTAAACATGGAGTGAGAACCACTCCCATCTTTAAAGCAGCCTGACAGCTTCCGTATGCTTCCATTCATAGATCAGCCTTAGTCAAAATCTTTGCATTGTTGTTAAAGGCGCCAACAACTCAACTTGCTGCAGGTCAGTGACTAGTTGACAAACAAATGAAGTTTGGATTTTGGTGGGATTTGTGTATTTGCTGATAAGTACAGAGAGGAGCTATAGGCTTTTTTGTTTGTTTTTTCAGGGATTAAAATGACCCAGCCAGGAAGTCAGACTGACGCAGCTAGATTCTCCTGCTCCATCTGTTTGGATTTACTGAATGATCCAGTAACTATTCCCTGTGGACACAGTTACTGTATGACCTGTATTAAAGACTTCTGGATAACAGAGGATCAGAGGAGGATCTACAGCTGCCCTCAGTGTAGGGAGAATTTTATACGTAGACCTATCCTACAGAAAAACATTGTATTAACAGAATTAGTAGACGATCTGAAGAAGACTGGACAAAAAGCTGCTCCAGCTGATCACTGCTATGCTGGGCCTGAAGATGTGGCCTGTGATATCTGCACTGATAAGAAGATGAAAGCTGTCAAGTCCTGTCTGGTGTGCTTAGTTTCTTATTGCCAGAATCACCTCCAGCCTCACAATGATGTCTCTGGATTGAAAAAGCATGAGCTGGTGGACCCCTCTAAGAACCTTGAGGAGATCATCTGTTCTCGTCACGATGAGGTGATGAAGATCTTCTGTCGTACTGATCAGCAGTGTATCTGTTATCTCTGCACCATGGATTAACATAAAGGCCATGAAACAGTCCCAGCTGCAGCAGAAAGGACTGAGAAGCAGAAGGAGCTTCAGGGGATACGACAACAAATCCAGCAGAGAATCCAGGACCAGGAGAAAGAATTGAAGCTGCTTCAACAGGAAGTGAAAACCATATTTGTCTCTGGCTATAAAGCAGTGGACGACAGTGAGAAGGTCTTCACTGAACTGATCCGTCTCATCCAGAAAAGAAGCTTTGATGTGAAGCAGCAGATCAGATCCCAGCAGAAAACCAAAGTCAGTCGAGTCAAACAGCTTCAGAAGAAGCTGGAGCAGGAGATCACTGAGCTGAAGAGGAAAGATGCTGAGCTGGGGAAGCTCCTAAAAACAGAAGATCACACCCAGTTTCTCCAGAACTACCCCTCACTGTCAGCACTCAATGAGTCTACACACTCATCCAGCATCAATAATCGTCCTCTGAGATACTTTGAGGATGTGACAGCAGCTGTGTCAGAGCTCAGAGAGAAACTGCAGGACATCCTGAGAGACACATGGACAAACATTTCACAAACAGTCGTGAAAGTGGAAGAACCAGAAGTAAAGACCAGAGCTGGATTCTTAAAATATTCACAGGCGATCTCTCTAGATCCAAACACAGCAAACAGATTTATGTTATTATCTGAGGGGGAGAGAAAATTGATAGTAATGGAACAACAACAGTCTTATTCTCATCATCCTGATACATTTACTGGTTCGTTTCAGGTCCTGAGCAGAGAAAGTCTGACCGGACGCTGTTACTGGGAGGTGGAATGGACAGGAGGGGGAGTTAATGTGGCAGTTTCATACAAGAATATCAGTAGAGCAGGACTGTCAGATGATTGTTTATTTGGATTCAGTGATAAATCTTGGTCAATGTTTTATGACGGAGACAGTTACATATTTTGGCACAAAAACAGAGAAACCTCAGTATCAGGTCCAGTTTCCTCCAGAATAGGAGTCTATCTGGATCACAGAGCAGGTATTCTGTCTTTCTACAGCATCTCTGAAACCATGACTCTCCTCCATAGAGTCCAGACCACATTCACTCAGCCTCTATATGCTGGGATTGGGGTTTATGAAGTTGGAGACCATGCTGAATTTGTAAAACTGAATTAGTCACAATTGATTTGAGGTCAAGTTAGTTAAAATGTGTTTTCTAATTCCAGTTTAATTATTCTCTAATATTATTTGTGTAATTTCTTCACTGCTCAAGGTCAGCTCTATTTATGGAGCTACTTTGTCATCTTGTTTGGGTGTTTTGTTATGTTGATCTAATTTTTTATACATGTGTAACAGTTTCTAATATGCAGATGATTCCCCATGTCATACAGTACATTTATTGGGTTCAGGTATAATGGGGAGAAACAGCACCCCCTTCTGGTAGTTGGCAGTGAAAAGTGGAGTGTACACAGAGACCACTTAGCCAGTCTTTGAATGAGGAGCACGGGGTAGGTTCGCTGATATATTTTATGCAATACTGTTATATTCCTTAGCCATCTGTAAAGTGTAAGTAGATTAATGTAGATATGAATGTATTCAAAGGAAACTTTGTTCTTCATAAGGTGGTTTCTTTGGTGACGAGTCTGAGCCCTGCTAATTTTGTGTTTTGCTTTTAAATACAGGTACATATTTTTATTTCTTCGTAAATTTGTAAAATATTGCTGTTTAGTCTTTGCATGAGGTGCTGATTCTTTGGAGACGAGTCTGAGCACTGCTGATTTTTTGTTTTGGTTTTAAATACAAATAAACAACCTTTTTTTTCATTCTTCCTGTCTCCTGACCATCTTTAAACATAATGCAGAGTATGAATGAAGGACAGTTTGCATAATTAAAGGGGAGTGACAGGGAACTGAAGGTTACACATGCAGTGAACATTAATCAGGATTTACTTAATTAACTTAGTTAATAAAAAATAACTTAGTTAATAAAAAAAAAAAAAAAGTTTAACAGGTTTATTGAGGGGGTAAACAGGAGTTGGATCTGGAACTCATTGAGCTGGTAACCCGGAACTGGAAGTGAGAAGGGAAGTTCAGTGGCAAGTTCAGGTACTGTGGGAATCTTGGAAACTCTTTTTGCAAGGATAGGACTCACGTTTTAGGGGGGTCTTGTTAGTTCTTGAATCCAGACTGTGTGGTATATCCAGAGAATAGTGAACACGTTGGAGGGCGGACAGGTTGACAAGCGTTGGACCCGGAGGAGTAATGGAGCGGACTATCACTCGGATTTCCGATGGGTACTTGAACGGAACATACAGAGGTTTTCCCCTGCTCAGAGTAAACTCGGTTTTTCCTTTCAAGGGACAGAAGGTCCAGGAATCCAGTAACACAGGAAAGCTGCCATGGGGCAAAGACAAAAAACTGGTTAGACTCAGAGAAACAAAGCTAGGTTCGACTCAGCTAAACTCAGCTTGGCTAGAGTACCCAAAACTGGCAAACACTCTGGTGTTGAGGTATTGACAGCCCACTGCTCAAATAGTCCTCCAGATAATGATCCAATGAGTCGCAGGTGTGCAAGGAGGGACAGGGAAGACAGGGCACCTCCTAGTGGTGGGAAAAGGACAGACACAAACATGCCACACAAACTGGATTCCTAACAGTTTTGTTCTTTACGTTCGTGTATAGATGAGTTGAGAGAAACTCTTACTATGACAATAATTGTCAGGATATCCTTAATCGTTTTGTTGGCCAAAGATCAGAATTTTGATCGAACTTATCATCTTTCAATTATCTGGGATTGTGTTGCAGAGGTAGCAGGCTCAACAGGGTAGTGGGTCAGTAATGGTGTCGGGGGTATTTCTTTAAAGGGTCACACAGGCTTCCATGTGCTCAACAGAGGTAGCATGACTGCCTTTAGGTACTGAGATGAGATCCTCAGACCCCTTGTAAGACCATATGCTCATACGGTTGGCCGTGGGTTCCTCCTAATGCAAGACAATGCCAGACCTCATATTGCTGGAGTGTGCCAGCAGTTCCTGCAAGATGAAGGCATTGAAGCTATGGACTGGCCTGCCCGCTCCCCAGACCTGAGTACGATTGAGCCCATCTGGGACATCATGTCTTGATCCATCTACCAACGTCACGTTGCACCACAGACTTTCCAGGAGTTGGAGGATCCTTAAGTCCAGGAATGGGAGGAGATCCTTCAGGAGACCATCTGCCACCTCATCAGGAGCATGCCCAGGCCTTGTAGGGAGGTCACACGAGCACATGGATGCCACACAAAATGCTGAGTCTCATTTTGACTTGTTCTATGAACATTAAGTCAAAGCTGGATCAGCATGTAGTGTGTTTTTACACTTTAATTTTGACATTATAAAAGACCTCTCACACCCCCACCATGGACTCTTCTCCCTGCTGCCCTCTGGGAAAAGATGCATCTTTGAGTACAATGGGTCCAAGTCTTGTAAATATCTATAGATTTATCTACTGGACCCATGATAGTTGAGAATAAAGATACTTATCACTTATTTTGAGGTTCAACATACTGTTTTCAATTGATGCATTTTAATTAGAGGCACTTCGAAATGACACTATATTTGCTATGAACTGACACTGACTAAACAAGATTTAATGACATTGTGATTTTGAAAATCATCAATAAATGATAATTGATTGAAATCAAAAAATTAAAAAAGAAACTACAATTTTTTTGTTTTGCCCAATAACACCAGTTAGTGCTTCAGATCATGGGCTCCCCCTACAGGAGATAAATCATCCACGGACACTTTGTTAAGATCCCTGGATCCTGCTGTCATAACCCCCCTATCATAACCATATCCCTATGACATAATCTGCCATATGTCTGGATACTTACTGTACATCGGTATTCATATTGCTGCAATAAAAAAGAAAAAACTGATCTTTTTGTCTGTATTACAAAATCCTGTGCTCCATTAAAAACCGTCTTCATAGCCCTGCTGTTTATGGTTTACATTTTTTATTGCCAGTTTTTTTTAAGTTGTTGCTGACTGTTAGACTGCTGAGTAAAGATCAGAGAAAAGTAGCTTAACTTATTAACCAAGATGGCTTTGCTCTTAAAATGAGCCAAACCTTCTGTTTCTTTCATTATTTTAAAGCTACAATGCTCAACAATTACAAGGATTTACTGATAGAAATGTAATATACACATGTTGTTTATTATCGTGTACAGTACAAACTGAAAGTCTCAATCTTTATGTTTGTGTTGCCTTAGAAATAGCTACTTATGATAATTACACAGGGGCAGGTGTCACATTAATGGAGGCAGACATCTTTGCGCTGACCAACTAGTGACTGTAGGGATCATCAATACACTGGAATGGGTCTGTGTCGAGTTGGACTTCTATGAAATCTATACCCCACACTGTCTGATAAAATACTATTATAAAATCATCTACATAAACAAACCTCATCATGACTTGACAAGACAGGCGATGTGGGTGCTGCAGAAGCCATTTTGTATCATGAGGGCCTCTGTATTGTTGGAGGGGGAGAAGCAGTTGGGGAGCGGTTTATGTTGCTGCAGTCTGACCACCAAATTTCGCTAAAACTTACACACTAGCTTTAAGAAAAAGAAATCTTCCTGGGCTTCCAATCAGAATCTTTTATTTTACAAAAACTCCAAATATTTCTTGTAAAGGTCAATGGCCACACTGATCTTAGTTCTGATGTTTTGTTTTAATGAGCTTTCTGGAAACATGTCAGAATAATGAAAAAGTACACTGTTTTTATACATACTAGCAGGCAACTGTAAAAATAAGTTATTTTGGACAGTGAATTTAGG
Source organism: Cyprinodon diabolis (assembly GCA_030533445.1). Classification (NCBI taxonomy): domain Eukaryota; kingdom Metazoa; phylum Chordata; class Actinopteri; order Cyprinodontiformes; family Cyprinodontidae; genus Cyprinodon; species Cyprinodon diabolis. The sequence goes on along the minus strand of CM060075.1, from coordinate 38,499,336 downwards.
CATGTACTTAACACCAGCAATTTAGTACAGTTTGCTCATAGTTTTTGGTTTTCTAACACAGACCTGATGTTCAGTGGAGTTGTGTTATATTTCATCTGTGTGGTAGATTTACTGCTGTCAGTTCTTGTCATGTCTGTAATCCCAAACCCAGTAGCAAATCCTTTTGGACATTTTTAACATTTCCCAAAAACTAATTCATAAGCTTTTTAATAGTAGTAAAAGTCTGGAAACATTGGCTATATTTACCTCCAGAGATGGTAGAAGAACCGCCATAGCCTGAATGCTAATGGTTTTCTTCATCTTTGCACCTCTGCACTAAGGACAAATGAAAAACCTCCTTAAAAAGGTTTAGTTTTTCAGTTTAATTTAAATATAACACAGGGCAGAGAGTGGTCCTTCAGAAAAGATGAGTTCCAGGATCACAAAACATAGCAATCATTTCGGAGCATTGAAAGCAATGCCAGCAATCTCACTAAGGGAAATAAGGGCATTTTATGGCAGCAAATCAAATAAACTATGCAGTATGATGAACCCAATAATGAATTTAACAAAAAAAAAAAGAAATTTCATTGGAGTGAGATTTTAGAGGGATATCTGTAAGCATCTAATCATAAACATCACACAAAGACATAAAGCCAGTTTACCGAAATAAAAATACTCTGCCAAACAATGTTTAACCAACATCAGCTTCTTTTAACTATTACATAAAGACTTAAAAAACATAGTCCACTGAATTTATTTTGTCTGTGTAAAAAGCTTATTTGAATATTCCTGCATATAAAGATAATAATTGAACTTTATTGATCTCACATTGGAGAAATTTTACCTCTGCATTTAAGTCATCCCCTTGGGTAGCAGTGGGCTACCATCATAGTACACCAGGGGAGCAGTGTGGGTTTAAGGGTCTTGCTCAGAGACCCAGAGTGGCAGTCTGTGGGAGTGGGGCTCGAACTCAGAACATCAGGATTCCACGCTCTATGCCCTAACCACTAGGCCTCCACTCCTCTTATATGAATCAGGTCTATTAATCTCTTAATCTACGTTGTGACATGATATATGTTAGCTATTGGTATTGGGTTTATACTGGGTGATCTAGGAGAGCCAGGAGTAGAGCCGCCTTTTCCCTTTGAGAGGAGTCAGCTGGGATGGCTGGAACATCTTTTTATGGATTCCCGCTAGACACCTCCCTCTCGGGTGTGTCTGAAGTACAACATGGTGAGGAGGTTCAGTGGACAGCCCAGATAGTCTGGACAGACTATGTCTCTCAAATGGCCATTTATCCCTTTGGGCTTCCTTCAGATGAATTGAAGGAGGTCTGCGGATATGGATGTCTGTTGTGTAAAAAAAGTTTTCAACTATTTAGTCCAGTTAAATAAAGGAGATCGATGGATTTACTCAGTCGGCACTTTATTTACTTTGCAAAATAAAAGGAGAACAAGACATTCACATTCACAGCATGATGGTCTGCCCAGTTCTAACGTAGACAAAGTTGTTACCTTGCTTTTAAGGCAGAGTCAAAACAATAACAGACATTTTGGTTAAACAGGTACCTTGAGAAAGTATGTGGTTTTGTTATGGGAAAAGGGTATGTCTTGTCTATAACCATCTCCCACTCAGACATTTGGAGGCCTTGCAAGTAAGACAAACTAAGCTAATAAAAAACATTTTTAGAGAGTACATAGCATACATCAATATACTGAGAAGGAAAGAATAAAAATAAAATTTTCCGACAACAATGTCTTAGCAGTATCTGCACTCCCTGCTGACACTTTCCGGCATAAGTGGAAGATGACTACAAGCACGAATTTTACAACATATCATGAGTAGTCGCTACTTTATGATGGATTCAGCTCAACAGAAATGACCTCTGATCTCCGGAGCACTGATAATGGCAAGAAGAGTCACTCCCATCTACCAGTAAGTCAAGACGGATAGGTGTTCCAGTAAAGGTTCATGTGACACATTAACTTTCTCTCAACTCACACACAAGTGAAAGAGCATTTCAGAGAGATCAGATGGATTCTGCAAAATTATCTTGTTGTATTTGTTTGGATATCCTAAAGACCCCAGTGACTATTCCCTGTGGACACAGCTATTGTATGAACTGCATTAAAACTTACTGGGATCAAGAGAAAGGAAAAGGAGTCTTCAGCTGCCCTCAGTGCAGGGAAACCTTCACACCGAGGCCTGTCCTGGTCAAAAACATTGTGTTAGCAGATTTAGTGGAGGATCTAAAGAAGACTGGACTCCAGGCTTCTCCAGCTGATCGCTGCTATGCTGGACCTGAGGATGTGGCCTGTGATGTCTGCACTGGGAGGAAGATGAAATCTGTTAAGTCCTGTCTGGTCTGTATGGCTTCTTATTGTGAGAATCACCTGCAGCCTCACTATGCGTCTTTTGCTTTTCGGAAGCATGAACTTGTTGATGTTTTTTCAAAGCCTCAGCAGAATATTCACTCCCGTCATGATGAAGTAAGGAGGATTTTATTTAATAAATTTAAAACAGCTGAAAGGACTGAGAAGCAGAAGGAGGTGGAGGCAATGAAAAAAAGAATCCACCAGAGAATAGTGGACAGAAAGACGAATGTGAAGGTGCTTCAGAAGAAGATGGATGCTGTCAGTCTGTCTGCTGATAAAGCAGTGGAGGACACTAAGGCATCACCCTCCTCTTCCATCAACAAGCCAATTAAAAACAGGCCTTTATCAATGGAAACACCTCCTGGCCCTGTTCCAGGTGTCTCTTCAGACATGAAGAAATTGCAGCCAAAAAAGGACATGATCAAAAACTTCAAAACAGACAAACTGGTGCAAGAAATCACATCCCTTCCATTAAAGACGTGTGGGAAATGTGGTAAGGCTCTGTCCAGCACTCAGCCAGCTCTTCAGGCCTTGGACAAAATCTTCCACTCCAGTTGCTTCAGTTGTGTGAACTGCCAGCGCCCCCTGCAGGGCATGCAGTTCTATGACAAGGAAGGTTTACCACAATGTAAACGTTGCTACACTAAATGTCTGGCTGATTGCTATCGATGTGGAGAGAAAATCACTGGCCGCATTCTGAAGGCCATGGGAAAGTGTTTTCATGTCCATTGTTTCTTTTGTAGCACTTGCTCCTGCACGTTGGATGGAGTCCCCTTTATCACAGGGGAAGACAACAAGCCCTACTGTGTCCAGGATTACCACAGGCGTTTCTCCCCTGTGTGTGAGATCTGTAAAGAACCGATTGTTCTAGGTCCAGGCAGTCAGAAAATTATGAAACTTGTAGCTTTTGACAAAAACTTCCAAATTCAGTGCTACCGAGCTTAGGAGCGTACTCACACTCTTTCCCTTGTAGGTGATAAATGTCCAAGCTATCTTTTTAAGGGCAGGATTCTTTGCATCAAGGGCTACAATAAGAGAGCCAAGCAATGATTGACTGCTCCACAAGTTTGATTAACTTCAATCTGTAGCTGTTTTCCCAAAGCTTTATATAATACATGTGTACAGGTGTGTTTGACTGCAGGTTAAGAGCAGCACACCTTTGGTCTTTTACCCTTTTATTTATTCCAGAGCAGGTTCTGTACTTAGTTAATGCCTTTTGTTTTGCTTTTTGTTTTTTGTTTTTTGCTTTTTTTTTTGTATATCTCCTCTGTTGAAGTATTTAATTTAATGTTTTTTGTGTTAACTACAGCAGGTTTCAGAAACCAGATAAATGTCTAAATACAAATTACAGTTTTTCTTATATGTGATGTAATATTACATGATACCAAAAAATGTGTGTTTTTATAGCCACACATCGAGAAATATCATAGTTATCAAAAATAAAGGCGTATAAAACACCTCTGACTGTCAGTATTTCACTATTTGAACTAAGTTTTGGAACTAAGTCAACTATTCAAAATATTGAATTTTATATATATCTATGAGAGAAGAAGAGTAGAACAAGAGAGTATCATATGTCGCCATGTCTTAAGGTTAACAAGCTTCTGAAGCTGCTATTGCTAATAATGACAGCTTTAAGACACCTGCTGTTCAAATAAACTACTTGCTTGCATTGCTTAGAGGGGACTTTGAGGCCATTATTTCATACAAACAGTCTTTAAATCTTCAAATTCATGCACCTTTTTTATGAACCTTGATTTTTTCTTTTCATAGTGTAGAGTTAAAAGTCTCATATTATACGATATTTGAAAATTGAAAATATTAACAATGATCCCACCAGAGAATGTTTTTAACACTTGAACAGGAAAATATCACTCAGATTAGATACCTTAGAAAACATGAACTGATAACCTCCTCATTCTGCCCTCTTCTTTTTTTTTCCCGTGTCGTGTTCAGCATTATGGCAACAGAATTTCAATCTGAGTGCTGTGCCCTGCCCAACACTTTTGCTTTGCCAAGGGAGGCTGGTCAGGATGAAACACCTCCCTTGATCATCAAATACATCCTTCATTATTTATTTAAGATTTATTTTTATTACAGAAGTTGGATAAGTAATGCCAAACCTGACAGAAAAAAGAAAGAGAAGAACGAAAGAAAAAAACATATTAGCTGATGTATCTGTAGAAGACAGAAAAATGTCCTGTGGTGTCTGTAGGCAAACATTCTGCCCTCTTGTAAACGAGCTGTTGCAGCTTTTCATGCCCTCGCCCTCCAGAAGGCCATGCCGCCACTCCCTGCAACCAGGACAACCAATCAGATTTCGTAATGATGGTGGCTGAGCAGCTTATCCTGAAAGTAAAAACAACACACAACAGGAGCAGCTTGAACGGATAACAGCCCATTGCTATTCATTTATGATGTTGAAAATAATAATACATATTTTAAAAGTCCCATAATAGGTCTGCAACCTTGAACCCATCCTTTTATTTCTGCGTATACTCAGATTGATGATCAGTTAAAGCAATACTGAGTTGATAGCAAGTTGATAACCAGCTTTGTAGTACTGCTGAGCCTGATTGGAATTGTTGTGGATGGGTTGAAATGGATAAGCTGAGACTAAACACGGGCGGGTTGGGCTCCCTTCATGGTACAGGCCTCAGCTCTGTCCTTCTCTGTTGTTGTAACATTGGCCTTAACTCAAATTACATTTATTACTGATGGTGGTCAGAGGGCCTGGTGGTGCCTCTGTACGCCAGCCTCACTTCTGTCATTGAGCCCCAGGACAGCTGTGATGACACAGATATAGAAAAGAATGCACGCTGGATTGTAGAAAATAAATGAGAATAAAATAATATCAGTCAACAAAAACTACAACTATCCGCCAACCTCTGTCCTGCCCCAACCTAGGTAAATGTGCACCTTTCAAAGCTGCACGCCTGCAGGCAGTGTACCCCATTACCCCATTAAAACAACACATGATCTCCATGCAAGGGCAGAAAAAACACAATCTTGTCCTGCTTTGAAGACCATGTGTCGACTTCCGTTGATTTTCATTAATTTTCAACCTTTTTTATGCCCCAACCCTGACATATCTGTGAAGATTCTCAGTCATCCAGGGTTAGATGCCAAGATTGAAAAAGTTGAGTCTAGGCAAAAGGACGTGAAGTTTTCTAGAAGACACGTCCCCCTTATCCAAGAAGATTCTTAAGTTCTAACTAGTGGTGGGGAGCACTGAGATCAGTATGCTGTGGGTGTAACAAAGAATTAAATCCTTAGAGCAAAGACCACTTAGACCTAAGTAAGTCTAAGAATGGGAAAATAAGAAAAAAAGCTTAACCAAAAGGAAAGCAAACAGTACAAGAATATGAGTCACAGAATACTTAAATAAGACAGACTGTCGCCAACAATAAATCAAAATGATCAGTTAAATGCAAAAAGATAAGGTAAATATATCAATTACAACAAGAGGGCTTCAGTTTAAGCCACTAGGCTTTGTAATGAAACTCTACCCTGCTGGTGTTAAGACAAAGCCTTTATAACAAGTATTCCAGCCACTTAAACCAAACATATGTCTACAAAAACAGATATATTTCTCATTGCTTCTTTAAAGCTTAACTTCTAACGATAAATGTAGTTCATGACAGTTTATAAAATTAAAATGTTGCATGTAATAAAATGTTGTGAATCAAAAACCCCCAGGAACTACGGCCTGCCAAGAGACACAAAAACCAAAAGAGAAACCTAAACTTTGGAGATCCCCTGCTACTCTCAACAAGCTCCACCCTATGAAATACCGAGTTTATCTCTGCTGTTTCCTGCTTCCTCCTGTTTCATGTCTGAAAGCTGTTGGATTGATGTAATAACTGAGTCGATTACAGAAATTCCTGCAGATTAGTAAGTAAACTGGTGTTTTTGTCGGACACATCTAGAGGAGGTAAAGATACCTGGAGGTAATTGTTGAGAAATTAAAGAGAAATTCAGATGGATTCACAAAAATACTCCTGTTGCATCTGTTTGGATTTACTGAATGATCCGGTGACTATTCCCTGCGGGCACAGCTACTGTATGAACTGTATTAAACAAAACTGGAACAATCAGAGGAGAATCTACAGCTGCCCTCAGTGCAGGAAGGAGTTCATACCGAGGCCTGGACTGGTGAAAAACATCTTGTTAGCTGAATTGGTGGATGATCTGAAGAAGACTGGACTCCTAGCTGCTGAAGCTGATCACTGCTACGCTGGACCTGAAGATGTGCCCTGTGATGTCTGCACTGGGAGGAAAAGGAAAGCTTTTAAGTCCTGTTTATTCTGCCCTGCGTCCTACTGTGAGGATCACCTCCAACCTCACTATGATGCTCCATCATTGAAGAGGCACAAACTAGTGGACCCGTCCAAAACTCTCCAGGAGAACATCTGCTCTTGTCATGATGAGGTGATGAAGATCTTCTGTCGTACTGATCAGCAGTGTATCTGTTATCTCTGCTTAATGGAGGAACATAAAGATCATGAAACAGTCCCAGCTGCAGCAGAAAGGACTGAGAAGCAGAAGGAGCTCCAGGAGAGACGACAACAAATCCAGCAGAGAATCCAGGACCAGGAGAAAGATGTGAAGCTGCTTCAACGGGAGTTGGAGGCCATCAATGGCTCTGCTGATAAAACAGTGGAGGACAATGAGAAGATCTTCACTGATCTGATCCGTCTCATACTGAAAAGAAGCTCTGATGTGAATCAGCAGATAAGATCCCAGCAGGAAACTGAAGTGAGTCGAGTCAAAGAGCTTCAGAAGAAACTGGAGCAGGAGATCACTGAGCTGAAGAGGAAAGAAGCTGAGCTGGAGAAGCTCTCAATCACAGAGGATCACACCCAGTTTCTCCAGAACTACCCCTCACTGTCAGCACTCAGTGAGTCTACACACTCATCCAGCATCAATATCCGTCCCCTGAGATACTTTGAGGATGTGACAGCAGCTGTGTCAGGGATTTGGGACATACTGCAGGACATTTTGAGAGACACATTGACAAACATCTCACTATCACTTACTAAGGTAAAGGTTTTAGACTCTGAAACAGAACCAAAGACCCGAGCTGAGTTCCTCAGATATTCAAATGAAATTACGCTGAATCCAAACACAGCTAACAGAAAATTGTTATTATCGGAGGGAGACAGAAAAGCGGCCTTAATAGAACAGCAACAGTCTTATCCTGATCATCCAGACAGATTCACTCAAAGATCCCAGATTCTGAGTAGAGAATGTCTGACTGGACGCTGTTACTGGGAGGTGGAATGGAGCGGGGGAAGAGTCGATGTTGCAGTTTCATACAAAAACATCCGTAGGGAAGGATGGTCAGATGAATGTTTATTTGGATTAAATGAAAATTCTTGGTCATTATATTGCTATGCAACAAGTTACATATTTTATCACAGAATTCAAACTTCAATATCCGGTCCAGTTTCCTCCAGACTGGGAGTTTACCTGGATCACAGAGCAGGTATTCTGTCTTTCTACAGCGTCTCCTCCTGCCTTTCTACAATGACTCTTCTCCATAGAGTCCAGACCACATTTAGTCAGCCTGTTTATGCTGGGATTGGGCTTTATGACAATGGATCATTTGCCAAGTGTGTTAAACTAAAATAGTCACAATTAAAATGAGGTTCAGTTGGTCAAAATTTGTATTTTACTTCCAGTTTCTTTAGTATCGATCATTCTTGCTAAGAGATCACTGTTGTTTGTGTTACAAATAATTTATCTTATGTTAGAAAAGGTAATGGTAAATTATTTCCAAAGGTAGCTCTGTCTAAGAAAGGAGCAGTTAGGCAGATAAGATCTGAACTGCTTTACATGTCAAAAAAGATGAAAGAGAGAGTATACACTAAGCCACCTTAAAAGCTTTGCCCATAGCTATGTCTAAGAGAGAAGAACGACTAAACAAACAGGCCCAACTCTATTATCTATGATGCAGGTTGTTAATAGCAGCATTATGAACAGAGAGAGAACATTACGTTAGAAGGTAAATTAACAAATAATGTGAATTTGGAGACAAAGAATAAAATGTAGCAGCGTAAGAGTAGATGGCCTCTATGTCCTCCAGCAGTCCAAGCCTATAGCAGCACACCTATAGAGATAGCTCAGGATAACCATAAGCTGTTTAAAAAGATTTAAACCTAGTATAATCTGAATTGACCTGCTTTAACATATAGGTCATATAGGTGTTCAGTAATAAATCCAACTGGTTATGCGGATTTAGACACTAAATCAGACTTTGAGGTCTAAAAATCACCTTCGAGAAATATTAGCCTCTAATGCTCCATCTTTGCCACTGCTAGCCTCCTGATACTGATCTTTTATGTAAATCCCCATGTTGTTTTTTTCCTTTCTTTCTTTCTACATGCTCTGGTTATTTTGATGTTTTTAGTACGTTTTTACGGACTTGTGGCATCTGTTATCCGCCCTTTTCATGATCCAAATCCATGCTGTATTTCTGATAACTGCACCAACCTGTGTCTATGTTGTTTCCTCTAATATTTGTTTATTGTTTGCCCCTTGATTGTCAAGTTCCCCTTTTTCTTTGTCACTGGTTCCCTCTGTGTACTATCAGTGACTGATGATAGTGCTGGGTTCTATAGTGGAGTCAGTTCAGCTCTGCTAGCAATAACACATTTTAGCCATTGTAAATGGCATAAATCAATGCAGATGGAGTTGTCTTATTACCTAAATGTGATTATGATACAGTACTTAATAAAAACCTGATTAGAGCCGTATACCCTGTTTGTATAGGTTTGCCCTGTAATCTGTAATGTACTGGGAGTTTAATCCAGCCCATTGGTATTTGCAACAGATTGGGAATGTGAAAGGCTGTGACACTAGTTAACTAGTTTATCCGTAGTGATTTTTGGTTATTCACAGAACCTGAGACAATGGAGTCTAAGCTTTCCAATGTAAAACTTGTGGAAATTAAAAAAAAAAAATATTGAAGAAGATGTGATCATGGAATGTTCAGCTTGTACAACAATGAAGGATTTTTGTATACACTTTTTTGTGTTCTTATTTTGTATTAATCAGTTAAAAACAAATATGTTTGTTTTCAGTATTGCAGATTTAAAGAAATTTGTGAAGAAAATGTTGTTGCATGCACTTTAGCTATATAGGGTGCAGTTCTGTGATGTGCCCATGAAAACGAATTTGCCTTGAAAAAGAATAATAAATTATGGCTGAGGGAGCAACACAGTAGTTTCACCGTGCTGCCATGGAAGTGATGCCACATGCGTAAAACAGGCTCTGTTTCAGTCATTCCACTAAAGAGATTAAAATGAAAATGAAGAAGAAACAATGAAGGTAAAGATTATTCTCTACAATCACCCTGGAAGTTAGCTGGGTGCTAACAAAAGCTGTTCAATTAAATACATTTGTATACCTTGCTTCATTACCGTCCCAATCAATGCTTGACAACAAACTGCTCTATTATTTTATGTGAAGGTAATTTTACACAAACAGTAACACACACTTACACAAACAAATTTGTCTATTCTTGTGGGAACTCCCCATTGACTTCCATTCATTTATAAACATTTCTTTTCACTAACCGTGACCCTTATCCTAAATCTAACTATTACAGGTTCATACCTAACCCTAACTGCAAACTCAATTCAGTCCTAAACCTAACCCTTAAACCGGGGGTCGGCAACCCGCGTCCCCTTGCGGCTCCCTGGAGCTTTTTCAAAGATTTATGAAAATCTATTTTTGTTTTTCATGGTGTTCAGGAGGTCAAACTAAAATGAATTATGTTTTCCAATGCTGTAAACATTTGTATAATAAATAAATTTAAACAATAATTTGCATCATTGCCATAGAGATCAGTGATCATAACTTGGAACCAGCGTAGCGCAGTGCCAGGCAAACAAAGCAGCAGGTGTGTCTCTGACCATGGCTCCCAAAGGGAAAAAAAGGAAGATAGCTGGTGGGAAAAGAGGATTCAAAGAACGGAGCGAATCATTTGCTTTCATTATCAATGCAGAAGAATTCCTTGCATGTTTGCTTTGTAATGAGAGGTTGTCAAAAAATAAAAAGAAAATTTGGAAAGGCATTTCCAGGGAAGGCTAAATATGCAGTCGACCACCAAGCTGGGACTGAGAGAAAAAGTGTGATTGCAGAACTTCTGGATAAATTAGAGCAGAGAAAAGATAGATTTAAGAAGTGGATTGCCTCCCCAAACTCCACTACTGCTGCTAGTTTGGTTGCAAGGATGGAAAACCTTCAATAGATCAAACAGGTAGCGATTACTCTGTCATAGAAGCAGAACAGAAAGACCCAGTATTCAAGAAAAGGCAGACAGTGGGATAACTCAAAGCATTTATTATAATACAGATCGGGCTGGATCAGCAGTATCAGTACAAGGGGGAGGCACCGCCCATCACTGGAAACTCGGGTTCAAAAAATGACAGGTTAGTGACCATGATAATCTAATGGAGAAAAAGTATCCATATGACTCACCTGGTTTAACAGTTTAGGCCGTCGCCATAGAACGAGGTATGATCCAGCAGGTGGGCTGCCAAGGAGATGCGGCGGGTGCCGCTCAGAGTGTCCCAGATGCTGAAGCCCTAAATAACAAGTAGGAGTCACAGCCAGGTCAGGAAAAAAAAAAATAAATCAGAATAGGCTCACTCTCCGGAGCCCAGACAGGGATAGCGATGAGAACAGGAACAGGCTGGTTCAGGGTTCAGGGAACACTCAGTGGATAAGAGGCAGGTCAGGTTCAGGATATCAGGAAAAACTATAGAATTTTAAAAACCTTCTCTCCATTGGCTCTCGAGAACGAGCGCTAGAACAAGAGCATTAGCATCTGTCCATGATGGCTGGGACTAAGCCATATAAATAGAAGCAGCAGCAGATGGATTATATGAGCAGTAATGAACAACCAGGCAGAGTTAGACAGGTGAATCGAGTGAGCAATTAAGCCAGCCAACAGTGCCAACATCATGAAAGCGAGAGGGGATGTAATTCTAGGCAGGCATCACTTCTCATTCAACTTGCTTGAGATCAAAAGTGGACAAACGAGTGTTATTATTTCTTTTCCATTTTTGTTTTTGTGTGGATACCAGATAACAGGACAGGTCAAAACTTAAATGATAAGAAATTAATCAATGATTTTAGAATAGCTCATACTGGTTTGAATAATTCTCTTAAACTGACAATGTAACAGGTGTTTGTGAACATTGTAACCTCCCTGAAAATGTAAAATGTGCCTATGGAATGTCCTGCCTATGAAAATGAAAGAAAAAGCTTAGAGAAGCAATGCATAAAATGAAAATTTGATATACACTTGAAGATATTTCTTGAGTGAGTAAAACAAAAACTCATGTTTTTTTGTTTTTGGAAAGTACAATTTTATTAAAGAGAATTGTTGTTCTTTTATTGTTGTAAATCGCCTGTCCGCACTCCAGTCCAGTTGGTGGTGGTAATGCACCTCATAAGTTGGTCTGCCAACCTCCATAAAAGTAGCATGGCACATACAGTACAGACACATACAAGAACATTACTTTTTTCATAACTGCATAAATATATTGTAACTTTCTACCCCAACCTTTCTCCTCTATAAGTGCTTTAATGGGAAGCAGAAAGATGGATCCTTGAAAAAATGGGCAGAGCAAAAACACATCCAGGCACCTTCCCTTCATGCATTCTTACGTTGGGAACAGCTTATCTTTCACAAGCACAGACAAGTAAACAAGCTGAAAAGAGATGGGAATGTGATGCGATGGGAATTTAGATAATGGAATCGGACTCCTCAATGAAGTCGGTGTTTATGGTTCCTGTTTTAGTTGTCTGGACCAGCTCTGATCTAGTACATTTATGGGTAAAAATATGTTCAATACACAACTACACATACTTGTGTATTTTTAAACTTTGCCTTTAAAGTTTGTTTTTTTGAAAGGGGCTGAATTGAATAAAACATTACCAGTTATTAGATGATGTTTACATACTTTTTAGTATCAAAAGAGAGTTAGGACACCAATCCTATGAGAAAGTGATTTAACGTGATAAACACGAAAAAAAACCTAAATGTCCATTTAGACTTTGTGGTGAAAAAGTTTTGGTCCAAAGGGTCATTTTCTGTGAGTACAGTGACCTTATTGTTTCTCTTATCTATTTATTTTTAATATTGTGACTGGTCTTAATTTTAAATAACAAAGTCATTAACTTTTGTATTTTTGCCACTCAAAAATGTAACGGTTTGCATCAAACTTTCTTCCTCTGCTTTTTTTCTCTGATAAACCACTTTCTGCCATTCTGGTGACTCCTCTTTTTTGTATGTTGCTACAGTCATATATAATGTTCCTCTTTGTAAAATTAGGCAATTTTATGCTAACAATAAAGCTAAAAAAACATTTTAAATGAATAACCTAAAATAAAACATTCACATTTACCAGGATCATCACTGCTACTGTTGTCCAAAATCTCTAGGTACGACAAACATAACAAACCAATGCAGGACCAGTCTGTAAGGTTGACATATTAATGCGCTAGTATTTTTTTTACTTAAAAAAGTATGTTGTTCTACTTCAAGAAATAAATAAATGGTAATGATGTACATCAAACTTTATTAGCTAAATTTATTTTAGAAGGATAACAAAAAGCTGAAAATTTTAAATAGTCACACAAAGACACCAGGAGTTACTTTCACTTTTTCCTGCTGACATTTTAGCACTAACTCCTCCCACCTTTCTGTCATAGATGGCAGCTCTGATTCAGAGATGCAAGTATTTGATAGGAGAAAGCTGAAACTTGAGACATTCAGTAATGCTGAACGTCAGCATGGCACAGCAAGGCAATAATGTGGAGTCTGAAAAATGTTCTTGTTCGATTTGTCTGGATTTACTAAAGGATCCGGTGACTATTCCATGTGGACACAGCTACTGTATGGACTGTATTAAAGACCACTGGGATGGAGAAGAACAAAAGAGAATACACAGCTGCCCTCAGTGCAGGAAGGAGTTCATACCGAGGCCTGGACTGGTGAAAAACACCATGTTAGCTGAGTTGGTGGAGGATCTAAAGAGGACTGGACTCAAAGCTGCTGCAGCTGATCACTGCTATGCTGGACCTGAAGATGTGGCCTGTGATGTCTGCACTGGGAGGAAAAAGAAAGCTGTCAAGTCCTGTCTGGTCTGTATGGCTTCATACTGTGAGAATCACCTCCAACCTCACTATTATGCTGCTACTTTTAACAAACATAAAATTATTGCAGCTTCTGCTAAGCTACAGCAGAACATTTGCTGTCGTCACAATGAGGTGATGAAGATCTTCTGTCGTACTGATCAGCAGTGTATCTGTTATCTCTGCTTAATGGAGGAACATAAAGACCATGAAACAGTCCCAGCTGCAGCAGAAAGGACTGAGAAGCAGAAGGAGCTCCAGGAGAGACGACAACAAATCCAGCAGAGAATCCAGGACCAGGAGAAAGATGTGAAGCTGCTTCAACAGGAGGTGGAGGCCATCACTGTCTCTGCTGATAAAGCAGTGGAGAACAATGAGAAGATCTTCTCTGATCTGATCCATCAGATCCAGAAAAGAAGCTCTGATGTGAAGCAGCAGATCAGATCCCAGCAGGAAACTGAAGTGAGTCGAGTCAAAGAGGTTCAGGAGAAGCTGGAGCAGGAGATCACTGAGCTGAAGAGGAAAGAAGCTGAGCTGGAGAAGCTCTTAAACACTGAGGATCACACCCAGTTTCTCCAGAACTACCCCTCACTGTCAGCACTCAGTGAGTCTACACACTCATCCAGCATCAATATTCGTCCTCTGAGATACTTTGAGGATATGACAGCAGCTGTTTCAGAGCTCAGAGAGAACCTGCAGGACATCCTGAGAGATACATACTTTTCAATGACAGTAACTGAAGTAGATGTTTTACTGCCACAATCAGAACCAAAGTCTAGAGCTGGATTCTTAAAATATTTCAGAGAAATTACTCTGGATCCAAACACAGCAAACAGCTATATGGCATTGTCTGAAGGGAACAGGAAAGCAACCTTAACAAAGCAACAACTGTTTTATGACAGCCATCCAGACAGATTCACTACAAGGTTTCAGGTACTGAATAGAGAAAGTCTGACTGGGCGTTGTTACTGGGAGGTGGAGTGGAGAGGAGAAGTTTTTATAGCAGCCTCATATAAAGATATCAGCAGAACAGGAGCATCAGCTAAGTGTGTACTGGGACACACTGAAAAATCATGGGGTTTAGTTTGCAGCAAAAGAGGCTACAAATTTTATCACAACAAGGTGCAAACTCCAGTATCAGGTCCAGTTTCCTCCAGAATAGGAGTATATCTGGATCACAGAGCAGGTATTCTGTCTTTCTACAGCGTCTCTGAAACCATGACTCTCCTCCACAGAGTCCAGACCACATTCACTCAGCCTCTATATGCTGGGATTAGGCTTCTTGATGAAGGAAACTCTGCTGAGTTAAGTAAAGTTAAATAAAATGATCATAAAACCAGTTAGAGGGGAGTACTTTCAACCATGGTTCAAGATTTCTGTATTTGAGAAATATAAAATATCTTGAATCAGCTCGTATCTTTCTTCTTAGTGCTTCTACGACTACAGAAAAAGCAAATTTCAAATGCACAACTAATACAAAAGAAACAGCTACTATGTTTAGGATGCCAATGCTTGGCATCACAACTGGTGAATGTTAAATCCATCTAATGGATTTTGTGCATATACTATAGAATATGGCTGTTTCTCAATTCAGAAGAACACCAGTATGAACTCCTGTTCTCGCCAAGTATGTTCTTGACAAGAACACAGGAAAATATGGAACGGGAACACGCAGCATAAATATGGGTGACCTGGAACCGAGGCGTACTAGTGACGTCACCACATGCTAGGCACGTCTGGAGCTGTATTTCACCTCCTGTTATTAATAGTGTCTAGATAATAATCAATTCTTTTTTCATGAAGTGGGTGGCTAATAATTAACGCAGTCAGCTAAACAAAAATCAAACCAACATGGTGAGCACATGGAGGATTGTACAACCCTCCAAAGAAATACAACCCCACACCATTACTGGCAGGCAGCAGATTGCTCTCCAGTGTCTCCAGATTTTTTTCCACATCTGTGACATGTTGAAAATGTAAATCTACTTTCATCTGTGAAGAGCACAGGGCAGGAGTGGTGAATTTGCCAATTCTGGTATTCTCTTGAAAAATGTCCTGCGGGGTGATGGGATGTGAGCACAATCCCCATCTGTGTATATCCGGCCCTCATACCATCCTCATGGAGTAATTTCAAACCATTTTTGCAGACTCATGCAGATTTGGGGCCTGCTGGAGGTCCTTTTTCAGGGCTCTGGCAGTGCTTCTCCTGTTCCTCGTTGCGCAAAGTCGGAGGTAGTGGTCCTGCTGCTGGATTGTTGCCTTCCTACCGTCTCCTTCAAATCTCCTGGTATACTTGTGTCTTTACTGGTAGTGCCTCCAGCCTCTGGATACTACGCTGACAGACACAGCAAACATTTCCACAGCTCACATTAATGCGCCGTCCTTGATGGGCTGCACTAACTCAGCCACTCCTGTGTGTTGGATAGTCTGCTTCATGCTACCACGAGTGTGAAAGCTCCACCAACATTGAAATGTTATGGCTAATGTTTTAGCCATAACGCATAGGTATTCAGAAGTCTTTGTGGCAGATCCACTTCTTTGTTTATTATGTCTTGCTATCTGCCAATAATTTCCACCTGCTGTCTATTCACTTTGTACAAAAACATGTGAAAATGGTATTCAACCACTGTTGTTTACTAAGTTCCCTAAGATTAATTTTACAGAAGTGTGATTTATTTTAAGTCCTGTATTACCTTTATTTCTTCTTTTTTTGTAGCAGTGTATATAAATCTGTACATATTACATGTCTTTTTTGTAAGATTGATTTAACCTTTTCATCTTTAATAATTAAATTTCTAGCTTTGTGGGGCACTATACAAAGTTTACTTTACTAAAGATGACTCATACTGGTGTTATATCATAAGCCATGATATTAAATTTGGACATTGGGGAACAATGTCAATGCTAGGGGTTTTTTTTGTTTGTTTTCTCCAAAGCATGCAGACCCAGCAAAACAGTCTCACAGAGGCACACAACAGGGACAAGTGATCCGGCCCTTAATGCCGACTAAAAAGTTATTTTATCCTTGAAGAGCTATACCTGAGTATATATAGAGTGAGTTTAAGGGCACATTTTTAGTTATAGAGATTGTTTTTTTTTTATTGTGCTGCTGTAACAAGGTTTAAAGTAAATCAAACCATCCTCTTCATTCAAAATCCCACATGTTCCTCTTGTCTTGGTCTCACCCACAGTCATTGCCTGGTTGTTCTGGCTTACCTAGCTCCATCTCACCTGTCAATACAATAACATCCACTCTTCCCCCTTTCCATCTGATGCATAATAAGGGCAATGCTTAGATGAACTAGGTAGAATAGTTAGTCATGCTTTTGTTTTATTTGAAATAAGCTTTCTGGTTCAACTGCTGATGGTTTTAAGAGTTATAACTAATGCTAATTCTCACTGAACAGACTGAATGAGCAAAGTGGGCCTGAAGAAACTGCTACAGTGGACTGGCTAGCCACCTGGGGCCAACTAAGCTAACCCGTTTTCTTTCAGCCTCATCACAGTTTTAATACATTCCTGAGTCATTATTCATTTTTTACTATAAAACCAAATTAAACTTAACTGTTTTGACTGCATGTAACATCTCTGCATCAGGGTTTTATTGACATTTATCTTCTGCTATTTTAAAGGAAACTTTCAGTGCATTGAACCTAAAACATATTTCTCATATTTTGAAGGGACTTTCAAACCCCTCTTCATCTTTTCTTTATTTGAGCTTTTTAAAGTAATTTTTAGTACCTGTGTAGTTGTTAGAAATAATAATGATGTGTGATTATCAGTTAATAAAGGTACAATTGTATTTTCAACCCATGGTCTTTTGTGTTTATTTTATGCAATGAACGATTTATCACTCAGGCTGGATTTACTCTTTTTTATTTGCATCTGAATGAACAGAGACACATGTAGTTGGTTGGTGATTAATAACTCTGCTGATAGCTGTGGCAGCACGAGAGGGTGAAGCTGCTACTCTGCCCTTCAAAGCAGGGTAGCTGCAGCGGGTGTCACAGCGCCACCTTTGGAATTGCACCCAAGGAAATAGATTGGTTTGTACCCAAGGAGAACAAGACTTCTTTTAATGCAAAAAAATAATCAAAATAAATACTCAATCCGTGAAGAAACACTCAATCTGTGAAGAAACCCCAACACCGGTCACTCGCACAGCACAGTGGTCCAGTCCCTCTGGATGCCCCCCCCACTGCCTTCAGCTCCCAGCCTGGAAACAAAAGGGTGGGGTTGAACAAAGCAAATACGAAACAGAAAGAAAGAAACTACAATTTACACATGGGTGCTAAAATGAGGTTACCCTCTGATACGGCCAGTTATTAAAATCAGCAGTTTGATCAAATGGTCTACAAAAGAACCACAGCAACCCAGCCAAGCTGGAGGCAAAAACAAAGCAATAACAAAGCAAAAACAAAGCAGCAGGGCTTCCAGCGAGCTGCAGCAGCTTCAGACCAGAGCTGGATGACTCCACCTCAACCAGAGAGCCTCTTCCGGCCCCACAGCAGGAGGATCCACTTGTCAATACAAGCCTTTTTATGTTGCCAAGTAGCATTGGGAGGGTAAATTACTGCCACATCCCAGTATAGTCAGGAGGCTTCAGGCAGCTTTATTTCAGATTTTGAGTTTGACCACTGCAAATTAACCAAGAAGACATTCAACTGAATTGTGACCAAATTCAGGCATGAAGAGAGAAGAAGAGGTGATTTGGTGCCAGGTGTCTTCAATCCTGAAGCAGGCTTCATCCTGCTACATAGCCATAGTCTAAATTACTACATTGCTGAAAGACAACTGAATTTTAACACCCAGATTCAGCAGTCCAACCTTTTTGGTAAGAGACTAAGCACCCTGGTCTGTAAGCAAATTACAGTCATAATCATTAGACTGATGATCCTTGATTTGAATGACCTATTGATTAACTTGCCAGGATTTGGTTGAGGTTTGTGGACCCAAATGCAGAGGCAGGGAGGCAGAGGTGAGTTTCTTGTGGATTTATTGAAGAGTTAACAAACAACTGAGGCAGGAATCCAAAAATCAAACATCAAAACAAAATCAAACAAACCAGAAACTAAGGAGACATCTGGGGGAAAACGATGACAAGGAGGAAGACTCAGAGAGACGGAGTTGAAGGAAGTTAGACGAGGAACCAGCACTGAAGAACTGCACACAGAGAGTATTTATGGGAGACTGAAACAAAGAGAGGGCTAATAAGCAGATTGGGAGCATGTGTGAACAGAGCAGAACAGGAAAGGAGCTAAGGAAAAAGAAGAACACAAGAGGGCAGCAGAGGGCAACAAATAAAAACCTGGAAACTAACCAGAAAACACAACAAAATAAGAATCAAACCACTAAAACTAGAAAACATGAGCAAAGTAAAACTGAATACTCAAAAGAAAACATAACAGAACCAGAAATGTGACATAACTATAACCACCAGTTCTAGTTATTTAATATATTCATAATCAAGCAAGTTTCACAACAAAAGTGATGGAACTGCTGCCTGACCCAAAGGGAGGAAAAATATTCCTGTTTTGTTGTTGTTCCCATTTATTTTCTCATTTTGCTCTTAGCTCACCAGCGTTGCTTAATAAATTCAAGGAAGTCAGCCAGTAGGGGTGGAGGTTAGTGACAGCTGCTGTATGTGCTGGTCAGCATCTGTTTTAACTCAACACTTTACCCTAAATTTATTCAGTGCAGACATCACAGACCACGTCTTCAGGTCCAGCATAGCAGTGATCAGCTGCAGCAGCTTGGAGTCCAGTCTTCTTCAGATCCTCCACAAACTCTGCTAACATGATGTTATTCTTCCTGCACTGAGGGCAGCTTTGGATCCTCCTCTGATCTTCTGCATCCCAGAAGTCTTTAATACAGTCCATACAGTAGCTGTGTCCACAGGGAATAGTTACCGGATCCTTCAGTAGATCCAAACAGATGCAACAAGAGAATTTCTCTTGGTCCAATTGACCACTTTTCTGAGCCATTTTGCCTCTCAGTAGCAGAGATATGTGAGTTCCGTTTACTCAAAATAGAAACTACCTTATACTCGTCACTGCAACCAGTATTTTTGGTTACACCCATTGCTGGTCTAAATGGGGAGGGAAAAAGGAAATATATTTGACTGCATTTGTTTTGCCGCATATGTGTTTACAAGTCCAGACAGGCACATAATCAATGTACCTAGAGAACACATTCATCAGTTGTATCTAACTTTTATTTCTACTCACTGTTAACTGCTAACACACTTCCAACTCTTTAATTCATAGAAGTGAGCAGAAATGGTTAATCTAAAATAAGTGAGAAAAAATAATACTGTCACAATATAATAAACCTAAATTATAATAATGATGCTATTAAGAAAATATGGAATACTTTGAATAACTTTTATTTGTCTTTAAATTCTTTGCTATGGATCCTGTTCATTTAGAATTTTGCTCTACAAAAGCAAGTGTAAAGTACCAGTTGGCAGCTTATTTTAAGACTAGCTGCAAAAAAAAAAAAATGTGATTGTTGTTTTTTAATTTCCTTGCAAGAGAACAATATTAGCCTGTAAGGGTGGTTCAAATTGACCTCGAGACCAGACACAAAGTAGCCACATTTGCATGCTGACGCTCACCTGACATATAGCCAGCAACTCAAATAGCCCAAGACAAGCTCCACTAATGTCGCTTTAGTGTCTTAAATAGAGGGGCTTCTATCTGCTGCTTGCTGGTTTTAACTTAACTTGTTATATCTGGATCTAATGGAGCAAGTCACAGTGCTTTATTCATTTTGTAAAGCAGAACATCAGCACCAGCATCCAAAGGTCCACCAAAGATAGAGATGCTCCCTGTTTAGGGAGTCCGGAATCAAACTGCGGCTGGCTCATGCTCACATCTCCTGTGCTTCTGTATAACCAGGACTTAAAACAGTATTTCTTTATCTCTTACTAGATTCCTATCATATAAATACACAGAATAGTAATTAAATTAGTTTAATGATTTGACAATTATAAACTGGAAGCCAGAACTGAGCTGAAACAAATCTGAGAAAACCTTTTTTCAAGAGTGTAAAATGTGATCATCGTATATCTTTCTTAGATCTTCTTTTTTTGTCCTTTTCTTTGCATTTTCTGTCTAGTTTTCAGATTTAACTACACAAACGTTTTATCTAGCTATAAGTGCAATGCAAATGCCAGACTTAATTTCTGTATCCCAGCTTTTCCTGGCTTTTTTTGTGATGGTATTTAGACCGATTTTCACAGGCAAAAAAAAGACACAAAAAAACTTGCAAATACTTTCAGGTTTTGTCTTCATGAGCAAATAATTTAAAAAAGGGTCAATCATGTTCACTTTAAAAGGGTTCACAAAAACAAACTGCATGAGTAGTTAATGCACTGCATGATTAGAATGATGTGAAGGAAGTGGCTGTAGTAAATGTAGATATAAGCATGAACCCCATTAATATCCTGTCTATGGTCAAAAGTGCAAACCTCACAAAAGAATCGCTTATGTGTCGAACCAAGAAATAAAATAAAGGCTTCAAACAAAGAATGGGAAGTCAGTATGTAAATCAATAATAAAGAGCTATTTATTGGAGCTAAGGAGTCCAAAATAAAGTCAAATGATAATGTCACCAGGAGGGGAAAGAAAAAATGAACAAGTTATTAGGGTGAATGGATCACATATTCAAACTTTATACCAGGGCAGACTGCAATGTTTTTTCTGTTACAGCTTCAAGAAAGGTGAAAAAAATAAAGCACTGCTGCAAAATATGGACTGAAGTTACTGGTGTATTCTCACCAGAAGATGGTGCCATTAGTCCAGATAAAGCTAAAGTGTATGAACAGAAACTAATCACATGAGTTGGAGTTTTAACTAATAGAGGCTGACTTACCTGCAGTCCTGGGGGGAGATTCATGTACACAGTTAGAACTGATAAAGAGAATCTAAAAAGTGGAAATTGAAGAAAAAAACAAATATCCCTAAAGAGTAAAACTCTGTGTTTGAAGGTTTAGGGTGTGTACCCTGTGAACATCACATTTAGGGTAATTAAAAAGTTGGTCCAGTATTACACCGCCCAGGAAAGTACCTCTGACAGTAAAATACACGATCAAAGCTGAGATAGAAAGAAAGCAGGAACTTGGCTAGACTGACAAACAAAAGAAGTCTACTGACTGATTTAATAGTATGGTTAAAGCACATGTCAGGAATCCAGTTTGTGTGGTCTGTTTTTTGTGTTTGTCTCTTCCTCCACCACCAGGTGGCGCCCTGTCCTCGTTTGTCCTCTCTGCACACCTGCGTCTCGTTGGATCATTATTGGGAGGAGTACTTAAGCAGTGGACTGTCACTACCTCAGCGCCAGAGTGTTTGCCAGTTTTGGCTTTCCTGCAAGCTGGATGTTTGGCCTTCTCCCCCCGGAAGGATTGTTTGAGTCTCACACTGAGCAGGGGATAAACCTGCACAAGTTCCGTACAAGTCCTCCTGGATTCCCAAGTGACAGTCCGCTCAATACCTCCTCTGGTTCCAACAAATGTCTACATGTCCACTCTCAAACGAGTCACTACCTCTGGATCAACCCACACTGACTGGATTTAAAGTGAGAGAGGAACCCCCCAAACTTGAGTCCCTTACTAGCGTTATCCTTACGGCATCCAAGATTCCCACGGTACTTGAACTTACCTCTGTGAACTTCCCTCCTCCCTTCCAGTTCCGGTTCACCAGCCCTCTGGGTACCAGATCCAACCCCTCAACCCTTACCACAATAAACCTGTTAAACCTTTGCCTTGCTCTCTGAGTGGTTATCTGCATTTTGGGTCAGATCCTCAAATAAATCATGACGGCACATAAGACAACAAAAAATATTAATTTTCATTGATGCCCAGGACCTTATTAAGGTCATTAAGAGGGAACACTTTTCACTCTGAACAGTAGAAGAAATGTCAAATGCAGAAGTATTTTAAGTACTGAATTCAAACCATAGATTCTGGCAGATTTAGCTAGATGAAAACAGCTCCGGGGCTGCTCAGTGGTGCAGTGAGTAGCACTTCTGCCTTGCAGCAAGAGGGTTCTGGGTTTGAGAACCACCCGGGTTCTTTCTTGATGGAGTTTGCATGTTCTCCCTGAGCATGCGTGGGTTCTCTTCAGGTACTCCAGCTCCTACAGTCCAAAAACATGACAAGACTAACATGTGTTAGGTTCATTGGCTTCCCTAAAAGTTCTCCTTAGGTGTGAGAGTGTGCGTGGATGGTTGTTGTCCTGTCTGTCTCTGTGTTGCCCTGTGATGGACTGGCGACCTGCCATGGGTGTACCCTGGGACCTCAGGGGTCAAAAGGCAAAACAGGTTAGGATCAGGAAATCAGAACGCAAACAGGTACACTAAATAACTCTCACCAAAGGCTCAAGAATAATCTGAACCTGATGACTGGTTAGAGGGCTGGTTAAATAGAAGCTGGAGCAGAGCTAGGCAGGAGAATAAAATTAGTAATCAAGCCAGTCATCAGCGCCAGTATCATTGCATTTTGCTTTTCATCAACCAACTTCCTGCTTAAACAATTCACTCTGCTCCAGATTGATGTGGATTTCAAAAGCTTTTTCAGAATAGAGACCAGTGGCTGGAGTATCTACGATACTTTGAAAGTGTGCTGTGGTAAACGCAATTTGATTGACTTCAATTGCTGTTATCAACTGCCACAGACCAGTGGAGCCACACCGCGATGCATATGCTTCACTTCCACATCCAATGGAACCGAGGGATAAGAGTCAGAGTTACCCCTTTCAAGTTACAGCTCAGTTATATAGACCGAATTGACCTCAATTTCGATGATGTTGCCTTATTTAGTTTTGGCCTGTACTTTGGTCAAAAGTGTTCCAGAAGGTTCTTATACTGTATGTCTTTCTTTGGTGCTTCTCCTAGTTCATTGCAGCATTCAGAAATCCTACACTCCTATAAAAAGATCCTGTTTGTCTAGGTAAACTCCAAACAGAAATAAGTTCTGCTGGCACTGGTACAACATTTACTTGTTTCTCAGGTTTCGCTCGTAGGAGCCGTTGGATCGCTAATCCCTCTGTGACCGCACAAACTGTTGCTAAACTGTGAGCAACAAACTAGTGTTTGGCTTGGTCTGGGATACATCTGCAGGAGAAATTGAAGCTGGGAATATTTGATGTGTGAAGTGAATCAGCACGAAGAGAAATTCAAATGGATAAAGAAAAAGTCTCCTGTCCCATCTGTTTGGATCTACTGAAGGATCCAGTAACTATTCCCTGTGGACACAGCTACTGTATGAACTGCATTAAAGACCACTGGGATGGAGAAGATCAGAGGAGGATCAACAGCTGCCCTCAGTGCAGGAAGGAGTTTATACCAAGGCCTGAACTGGTGATAAGCATAGTGTTAGCAGAGTTAGTAGAGGAAGTGAAGAAGACTGGACTCAAAGCTGCTGCAGTTGATCACTGCTATGCTGGACCTGAAGATGTGGGCTGTGATATCTGCACTGGGAGAAAAGGGAAAGCTGTTAAGTCCTGCCTGGTCTGTTTAGTTTCTTACTGTGAGAATCACCTCAAACCTCACTATGATGTTGCTCAGTTAAAGAAGCACAAGCTGGTGGACCCCTCCAAGAAGCTCCAGGAAATTGTCTGCTCTCGTCATGATGAGGTGATGAAGATCTTCTGTCGTACTGATCAGCAGTGTATCTGTTATCTCTGCTTATTGGATGAACATAAAGATCATGAGTCTGTCTCAGCTGCAGCAGAAAGGACTGAGAAGCAGAAGGAGCTCCAGGAGAGACGACAACAAATCCAGCAGAGAATCCAGGACCAAGAGAAAGATGTGAAGCTGCTTCAACAGGAGGTGGAGGCCATCAATGGCTCTGGCGATAAAGCAGCGGGGGACAGTAAGAATATCTTCACTGATCTGATCCGTCAGATGCAGAAAAAAAGCTCTGATGTGGAGCAACAGATCAGATCCCAGCAGGAAACTGAAGTGAGTCGAGTCAAAGAGCTTCAGAAGAAGCTGGAGCAGGAGATCACTGAGCTGAAGAGGAAAGAAGCTGAGCTGGAGAAGCTCTCAATCACAGAGGATCACACCCAGTTTCTCCAGAACTACCCCTCACTGTCAGCACTCAGTGAGTCTACACACTCATCCAGCATCAATATTCGTCCTCTGAGATACTTTGAGGATGTGGCAGCAGCTGTGTCAGAGCTCAGAGAGAAACTACAAGACGTCCTGAGAGACATAAGGACAGACATCTCAGTGGCAGTCACTGATGTGGAGGGTTTACCGTCAGAACAAGAAACAGAGCCACAGACCAGAGTTGGATTCCTAAAATATTCACAAGAAATCACACTGGATCCAAACACAGCAAATACATTTCTATCATTATCTGAGGAGAACAGAAAAGTAACACATACAAAACAGCAGTCTTATCCTGATCATTCAGACAGGTTTACTGATGAGTACCAGGTCCTTAGTAGAGAGAGCCTGACTGGACGTTGTTACTGGGAGGTGGAGTGTGGAGGAAAAGGAGTTTACATAGCAGTTTCATACAAAAACATAAGTAGAGCAGGGGAATCAAATGAATGTGCCTTTGGACTCAACAGCAATTCTTGGACAATACGCAGTGACACAAACTATTACCTATTTTACCACAACAACCGACCAGTACCAGGTCGAGTTTCCTCCAGAATAGGAGTGTTTCTGGATCACAGAGCAGGTATTCTGTCTTTCTACAGCGTCTCTGAAACCATGACTCTCCTCCATAGAGTCCAGACCACATTCACTCAGCCTCTATATGCTGGGATTAGGCTTCTTGATGAAGAATCATCTGCTGAGTTCCCAAAACTGAAATAGTAAAAATGTATCTGTGATCCAGTTGGGGAAAATGTATTATTTAATTCCTGGATTTTAGTCTCCATTATTGTTGCTGTCTTGTAGTCGTAATTTCTTTACTGCTTAGGATATCAGCTTCTTTTTATGTTTCTAGTTTCAAACAAAAACTGTCAAACATATTTAACACATCTTGTAGTTGTGGTTTATGCCTTATTACTTTATACTTTGGTGTAAATATCTAAACTTTACTGTTAGTTTTATGAAAAATGTTTATGTTCATGTAAGACCTTGTTTGCATATTTTACGTTGTGCTTATATACTTTGTTGGCCAGGACATCCAGATTTACATGGTAGGATTGAGGTCAAATAAAAAAAATTGAGCTACTTCATCATCTTGTTTGTTGTTTAATTAAAGTGGACATTTGTTTGGGTGCTGCTCCTGTTTTTACCCCTGGAGCACATTTTGCTCAAGTGGATCTTTATTCATCAATCATTCACTCGATCTTTATTGTTCTGGTAAACTGCCAGGTGGCCACTCCCCACTGCTACACCTTTCTGCGGCTTGATGAGAACCAGCTGGACTCGAACTCCTAGCAATCAGAGAGTGCAGGTAATTTTGGTGTGACCGACCTGCCACTTGCGTTTAATAAACCCGTTTGTCAGGAACTCAGAGTGCAAGTGTGTATTAGGTAGAAACACAGGTAAGTGGCTACAATAATCTGACAGAATATGATTATCCAAGTGAGTCACTTATCTGGTTTAACAGTTCAGTTCAACTCCTAAGCAGGAAGCAGGATCGAGCCGGTGGGCTGCCAAATGAGAAGAGGTGTGAGCCACTCCAAGTGTCCCAGATGCAGCAACCTCTATGAACAGGCAGAAGTCCAAGCCAGATCAGGGAAACATTTCAGAACAGGGCGGTTTATGAGATCCAGGAGTCCCTAACCCGGTCAGGGATTCCGATCAGAACAAGAACAGACATATCCAGGGTTCCAGGAATCCACAGAGCGTTCAGGCAGGTTCAGAGTTTCATGAGTCCAGCAGAGAGTTCAGGCAGACACACTCGGATGGAAACAGGTGAGCTAGTTGAGAGGCAGAACAAGACGTGACAAAAGGAAAAGTACAGAACTTTGTATATAGAGATCTTTTAGTAATATATAAAAAAATGTTCCTACTAATTGTCAATCATCCTGGTGATGTTTATGTAAGGCCATCCTATATGCTCGCCCCATCAGATAACTTTTTCTGGGTATGCACACTTTCAGCCGCATATGTGTGGTGAGCTGTGGTTTCAGACAATAACTGAAGCTCACACAATTCTTCGAAAATTTCAGAAGCCTAGAAAGTGTATGAAAAGAAACGAAAGTCCTCAGAAAAGGCAGATATATCCCAGAATGCTTTGCACGGAGCCCTCTCCTCGCAAAGTACTATGGGATTTGCTGTCACAGCGGCCCGCTTTCGCCATGGGCTTTCGCCACCCGACAGTGGAGGAGGAGTTCTATGACCAACGGAGCAAAAAGCAGTGATCATCTGTCCGAACGGTCAGTGGACTGAGTTTGCTATAAAGTTCACTATATAGTCCCCACTGTATGTGGACTAGGGTGGCCAGATGTCCGGTTTTAGGGCGGACAGTCCGGATTTTCATTGCACTGTCCGGCGTCCGGCGCCGCATCCAGCCAGATGTGTATTTGTCCTCCTTTATGAGGCACTAGGCTTGTAGAGAAGATTTTTATTTTTTTCTTTGCTGAGCTGCAGCACAATATCCAATCATCAAAAATCCATCACTATCTGATCTAACAGATGATTGGCTAAGAGTGGCGGCGTGTCAAATAAAGATCTGCTTGTCATTGGTTACAAAAGTAAACAAGGATGATGTCGTTTAACCCAGAATGGACAAAAGAGCGTGAATTTATGACCAAAGGTAGTGGAGATTCATTCCATGGTTTCTGCCACTTTGTCGATGCGATGTAGGCGTAAGCAGTCGAAGAAAAGCTGCAAATGAACGGCCTGTGAGTATGGATTAACCTAAAAGTAATAAACGTGCAGCAGCGAACTCTTCAATGTTGGCTTTTACATTAAGTTTTGTCGCCCCTGGATGCTAAAAATAACTTGTGCAGAGCTGCAAGGTGGACTATACTATCAAACATCACTAGTCCTACGGAAGTGTAGACTGTGACGTGAAAGTGGATTTCAGTGATTGGCCCATAGCTAAAGGGATGACCATAAAGACAGGTCTGCTGCACACACAGACACTTAAGATAAGTTCCCAAAAGACTGAGGCTCTTAAAAATAAAGCTATACTTTTAGAGCATTTGAATATTGTTGTTTTTTTTTTTTTTTAAGTGGAGAGGGCGGGTCTTTTAAAAAATCCTCCACAATACCTTTAAACTACTTAAAAAAAAAAAACAGGAAAAATAATGATAAACGTGAAGGATGTGGAGAAAAAAAAATGTAGAACACGTACTGATAAACTGTAAAACTTATGAACATAAAAAGGAGAAATAGAGAAGGATGGTTGAAAGGACAGGCAAAGAATGGAGTTTTAAGTGATTATTGGGAAATCAAGGAAATACAAAGGATATTCAACGATTAAGGAAAGCATTGTGTATTTATCTACTGGATACAAACCCTGAGCAAAAAGTAGTATACTTGAAGTGAATTCTATTAGGAATACTTAAGTATTTAGAAAGAATACCGAACAATGTACTTTTAGTGTACTTGAAGTGTTAAAGCTACAGTGTGTAATAATTACAGGGATATACGGTCAGAAATGTAATATATTATACATAACTATGTTATTTATCATCATCTACGAGCTCAGCCTCTTAACCTTAATGTTTGCGTTGCCTTAGAATTCGTTATTTATAATTACATAGGAGCGGGTCTCGCAGCCATGGAGGCAGACATTTTTGCGCTACGGCAGCGCAGAGCCAACAAACTAGCGATTGCGAGATCGCCCATTACGCTCGAAAGTAACTACGGCAAGTTGAGAGAGATGAACTGAGACGGTACTGAACACACAGACTAATGAAATACCATCTGTAAAATTATCTATGTAAACAAACCTCATCACTTGAGAAGGTAGGTGATGCGGACGTCGTGGAAAACATTTTGTCCCGTAACGCTCGCCGTACTGTTGGGGGGGAGAAGCGGTGGGGGGGAGATGTTCATGTTGCTGCGGTCTGCAGTCTGACCGCTAGATGTCGCTGAAAATTACACACTGTAGCTTTAATAAAGTAATACTTCTGTGAACTAAATTGATACATTTTTAAGTTTACGTGAACAAAGTGAATAATAGTATAGTCAAGTACACTTGACTATACTATTGTTAACTATATGAAAAATAGTTTAGAATAAGTAAACTCTAAGTGCACTGCCTCATTTTAAGTATGAAATTAGTGCACTTTAAGTATACTTGAATAAACTACTTTTTACTAATGGAAATTGAAAAATAGAATTACATGTAAAGTAATGTTGCTACACACTCATGTACAGTAGGTGGCGGTATGCACCTTAAAGTTGCTTGCGATCCGCCATAATAGAAAAGAAGAAGAAACAGATTCTGACGCACACTCCTCGCCAGTTGGTGGCACTAATGCGCACCGAAAAGCTGTTTGCCACCCGTCAACAGGAAGTCGTTATATGACGCAGCTTCTTTCTATTGCCGCGTTTTTTTGTAAATTCTACAATACGGGTATACTTGAAGTGTTGCAGCTTCTTTCTCCGATCACTGTGTACCCGGAGCAAAAAAGAGGCTTTCTCAAAGTGAAGAAGAGGATTAACCGGAGAGAATATTCACCCCAGTGTCAACAGGTGGGCCAACTTCAACTCCTGGTTGTTCAACAACCCGAAGCCGGGAT
Organism: Cyprinodon diabolis; assembly: GCA_030533445.1. Lineage (NCBI taxonomy): Eukaryota > Metazoa > Chordata > Actinopteri > Cyprinodontiformes > Cyprinodontidae > Cyprinodon > Cyprinodon diabolis. The sequence goes on along the minus strand of CM060075.1, from coordinate 38,470,163 downwards.
GCTAACTAACACACTCGCCTCCAAAGCTAGAAAATAAGAATACACTTATTACTAACACCATTATAACTGAAGGGGGCAGAGGAATAACTGAACATATGACACAAAGAGCAGGAAAGGGAGGGGAGGGAGAAAGAGGCAAGGGAGGGAGAGAGAGAAGCCATAGCTATGCTAAGCTAACGCTAGCCTAGCTACTCCTTAATTCCAGAAATAAAACGGTGTGAAAGCGACACGTGCTCAGTTGAAAAGTTCAGCACTAGGTGCTGTAATTTTAAATGCTTCTGGACAGTTAGGGTTGCTTAGATACAGAGATATCACAGAAAAAAAGAAATTAAGAACGGAGATGGCCTGAACCATAATGGGCTGAATTCAAATTCAAGGGTGGTGTTCCAGTTCAAACATTCTGGCTTTCGGCCGCTTTCACGTTCGCTCAGTCGCTTAGCAACCGTGATAGTTGATCCACAAAGCAGGGAAAGACTTAAAGACTTTGAGTTTATTTGTCATTTTGTTTACACCATTGTAATACAAAACTAAAATTCTTTTGGAACAGCTCTCTGGACAATTTCATCTTTTTTTAAAGTGCAGCCTTGAAAAATAGTAAAAATATATATGTGTGTATATATATATATATATATATATATATATATATATATATATATATATATAAACCAGTAATATAATTCTAACTTTTGTTTTTGTAGAATGAATACCAAACTTTTCATACCTTTCTTGCAATTTTTTTCTTGTTTTATTGTAAAGTGAACTTAGACTACACTCATGAGATTGTAGAGTGGAATAAAGATGACAACCACCCCAAAACAACAAGGAGCATTACAGTGTCCACATATATAAAACAACAACAACAAAAAAAACCTACATAGAGCCTACACACACAAAATACAAACAGACATTCCCAGTCATGGTTCACCATAGTTAAAGCCGTTGGAAAGCCACATGAATAATATACTGAATGTAGAAAAGAGAAGGAAAACTGATTAAAGACAAGTGTCTTTGATGCAGATAACAGGTTCAAACAGGTGCAAATAATACAGGTAACGAAGAAGTTACAGGTCTGTGAGAGCCAGATATCTTGCTGGTTTGTGGGTGATCAAATACTTATTTTCCACCATAATTTACAAATAAATTTGATCAAAAAATTAATTGAATTCCTACAATGTTATTTCCTGGATTTTTGTCTCTCATATTTGAAGTGCACCTATGATGAAAACGACAGACCTCTCTTATTATTCTAAGTAGGAGAACTTGCCCAATCAGTGGCTGACTAAATACTTTTTGGCCCCACTGTACATGTATTATATTAAACTGCGTTTCTAATATTTAGTGGCGCCAAGTACCTTTTTCCTCTGGTCATGGAGCAGCCAGGCTCCAAGGCTAGATAGGATACACCGAACCTGCCCTTTAAATCGGGCAAAAAGGAGGACTCATTTGTAGGCCTCATAACCAGGAGTCTTGGAATCCGACCAGAAATCTGGCCTTCAGTGGACGCAGCCCCTGAATTTGAATTCAGCCATATTATACGTAGACTCCTCATTGAGCACTGTCAGCAGCGAGGCCGACATACCTAGAGGACAGCCATGTTGATTGGACCACAGTTCAGACAGCTGCTGCCATAGTGAATAGGAGACTCCTTAGATTTCATTTTAATCACATGAAGGATGAGTTGGACATAATATTACTATAATCTCTTAGATTTCACAATCCCATAAAAGACCAAAACTAATTTTAGAATAACCTTTCAGGTAGATTAAACATATCTATTCAGGTTAGAAACTATTACAAATTAACTCAAACTGGATGAGATGTATGCAAAGCTATATATTTTGCAAATAAATATTACTCTAATAAATACAAGTTTTACATTAATATATTAGAAGATTATGTTTTATAAATATTGCACATTTATATAGAATATTATTAATCAGTATTTTTGGATTGCCCTTTGATAATGAGTGTTATGACCACAGATAAACCAATCATTATAAAGGGGTGCTAATTATCTTATATTTAATAGAGTCCTCTTTTTTTTTTTTTATAAAATTGATTTTCTCCTGCTAAGATCGGGGGGGATGGACGGTTCAACAAAGCTATGGCTCCGGGTGAGTTTTGCAACTAAATTAAGAAATCTAGGATTATTCTTATTCTCCTCTATTAATGAGGAGAAATATACTGCTCTTGCCTTACGGAGGGTCCCTTTATACTGAAGTAAAATATTTTTCCTGACTAGGTAGGATTCCCATAGGCATGTAGAGCTCGATTTTCTGTCCAGTTTCCTAGCATTTTGCTTCAGAATGCAGCTCCGCATTAAACCAGGGAGCAACTTTTCTTTTTTAAAACTTTTTCTTCATCAATGGGCTGCGTTGTCTAAGGCAGTACACAGAAATCTAGCAACCCGTGAAGGGAAATAAGCTAAACTTTTGCCCTCTGCAGCACTGCTCAGCGAGAGAGAAAGTGGAACAGATACTTTAGCACTGCATTACCTGATAATGATCTGCTAAATTGAAACCTTCTTTTGCAGGAAGCGAACTCTTTTAAAGTAATCCTGAAGGTTATTGAAAACTCCAAAAAAGTAGAAAAAAAAATACAGATGTCAGAAGAGCATTGAGTTCGAGGCTTTATAGAGTGGACAAAAAAAAAACAACCTTGTTTTGGCTTAGCCAACATGCAAATTGAACCGGATGAACGGGTCCACCCCTTAGAAATGGGCAGTCATTTGGGTTCATTGTTAGCATGCAATACCCGATACCTGTCTATGTCTCTGAAAGGTGGTTAAGCTGGGCATACACTCTACAAGCCCGATCTAAAACTGTTCGCACGACTAGAGAAAAGGGCAACAAATCGTACAGTGTATACCCGGCTTTAGGGGGAATTGTTGGCCTGGCTGAACAGGCAAGATGTCCTGTTCCCCTGCATGGGGATGGGGGTTGTGTTGATAGAATCAACTCTATCGCTGCATTTTCAGTTTTTGAAAGCTAAAACCCGAGTCCACCCCCTGTTAAAAGAGCTAACTCCTCCAGACAAGACTAAGCAGTAAATCTACACCCGATGGACAAAGGACATTCTTTTGAGGACCAGAATGTTCACATTTTGGACAAAGAAAACAGGTGGTTTGAGAGGGGTGTGAAGTAAGCTATTTATGTTAAAGAAAAACCAACATGTAATAGAGGGGGTTGACTCAGGTCTAAGCTACAAAAAGCAAAAACCTACAATGCAGCAATTGCGTTGATTCCTTCCTGCTTTCATACAGGGGGGTCAGACCATCTTGCCTGTTCACCAAGACCAGCAACTCCCCCTAACAACCCCCCGTTCAGAGACATAGACCAGTATCTGTTATGGCAAGATAACAAAGACCTCAACATCTCTGTTCATCTGGTTCAAGTAGCATTTTTTACAAGCGAAAACAAGGCTTTGTTTTTGGTCCACTCTATAAAGCCTCGAATTCAACGCTCTTTCTGACATTTTGAATAGAAAAAGCTTCCTTGATTGGAGGCAAAAGGTCTTCAAACTTGGAAACAAATTCTACTGGATTGGTTTTTATCCTTTTTGGAAGGGCAATGACCTGGATGATTGAAAATCTTCACCAGTTATTAGAAAGTTGTCAGAGAATAGAGGGTTGTATTCATGCATTTAAAATGTGTATTTATTTATGTGTACTTAATTAATTTTATATTAATTGTTTTGTCATTTCTTGTCCCTCTTATTTTTCAATAGAGAGAAGAGAATAACTTATCCCTACGTGGAGGAACTTCACCTAATTGACAAATTCCTCCAAAATCTTACAAATCGGATTCAACGGAATCAAGCATGACACAAAGACTGAACAATATGTAGTGTAGAGCAGAAACGCTCAAGTTACTGTGTTCCTGGAAGAAAACTCCTCTCCTCGGGTGGCGGGAGCTGCAACACTGGCAGCAGGTTTAATCTTAGTCTGTTTGGCTGCTGCTTCGTCTGGATTGGAGCCCCTCCAAGCAAGTTTATCGTATTTTAGAGGCGGCCTTGGTTTAACTAATTATTTGCCTGCCCTGGTAACTGCCCTTTAAGAGAAGTGAAACTTAACAGACTTCTCAAGCAACAAAGTAACTTTCCACCTGATGAAAAATGGCCCACCAAGGATATCAGATGGATTCTGTGAAATTCTCCTGTTCGATCTGCTTGGATCTCCTTAAATACCCGGTAACTATCCCCTGTGGACACAACTACTGCATGTGCTGTATTGGAACCTTCTGGGAGAAAGAGGTCAATAAAAGGATCTACAGCTGCCCTCAATGTAGACAGAAGTTCACACCGAGGCCTGTTTTAGTTAAAAACACCATGTTAGCAGAGTTGGTGGAGGATCTGAAAAAGACTGGACTCCATGCTCCTGCAGCTGATCACTGCTATGCTGGACCTGAAGATGTGGCCTGTGATGTCTGCACTGGGAGGAAGATGAAAGCTGTCAAGTCCTGTCTGGTCTGTATGGCTTCATACTGTGAGAATCACCTCCAGCCTCACTATTATGCTCCTACTTTTAACAAACATAAAATTATTGTAGCTTCTGCTAATCTACAGCAGAACATTTGCTGTCGTCACAATGAGGTGATGAAGATCTTCTGTCGTACTGATCAGCAGTGTATCTGTTATCTCTGCTCAATGGAGGAACATAAAGGACATGAAACAGTCCCAGCTGCAGCAGAAAGGACTGAGAAGCAGAAGGAGCTCCAGGAGAGACGACAACAAATCCAGCAGAGAATCCAGGACCAGGAGAAAGATGTGAAGCTGCTTCAACAGGAGGTGGAGGCCATCAATGGCTCTGCTGATAAAGCAGTGAAGGACAATGAGAAGATCTACACTGATCTGATCCATCACATCCAGAGAAGAAGCTCTGATGTGAAGCAGCAGATCAGATCCCAGCAGGAAACTGAAGTGAGTCGAGTCAAAGAGTTTCAGAAGAAGTTGGAGCAGGAGATCACTGAGCTGAAGAGGAAAGATGCTGAGCTGGAGAAGCTCTCAAACACAGAGGATCACAACCAGTTTCTCCAGAACTACCCCTCACTGTCAGCACTCAGTGAGTCTACACACTCATCCAGCATCACTAGATGTCCTCTGAGATACTTTGAGGATGTGACAGCAGCTGTGTCAGAGATCATAGAGAAACTGCGGGACGTCCTGAGAGATACATGGACAAACATCTCAGCGGCAATTACTAAAGTGGATGTTTTACTGTCAAAACCGGAGCCATGCAGGATTATAGACCAGAAAATCAGATATGAACTACCTAAACTAAATGGCAAGCTCCTAGATCAACTAAAGAACATGCAAACAACAGCCGCTAAAGCAGATTGTACACCATCATCATCAGAACAACAGAAAAGAGCCTGGTTCTTAAGGCATGCACGGAAAATCACTCTCAATCCAAACACAGCACACAAATATCTGGAATTATCTGAAGGCAACAGAAAAGTAACAATGACCAATGAAAACCAGTATTATCCAGAACATGAAGATAGATTCACTAGGAGGTGGCAGGTCCTCAGTAAACAACGTCTGAGTGGACGTATTTACTGGGAGGTGGAGTGGAGTGGGAGAGGTGTTGAAATAGCAGTTGCATATGATGAAATAGAAAGAGAAGGGGACACAGAGGAGAGTACTTTTGGTCTGAATGAGAACTCTTGGGCATTGTGTTGCTCGCCACATAGATATACATTTTATGATGATGGTTGGAAGGAGTATATCCATGAATCAGTTCCTGTTTCCTACACAGTGGGAGTGTACCTTGATTCCAAAGCAGGAATTCTGTCTTTCTACAGCGTCTTTGGGTCTAAAATGATTTTCATCCACGAAGTTCAGGCCCACTTTGATGAGCCTCTGTATGCTGGGGTTTGGCTTTCACGCTCAGTAGGAACCACTGCAGAGTTCATTCAGTTAAAATAGAGTAATAAATGAAACCGAGTAAAAGTTTAAAGCTGTGGTTCATTTACACCTCAGTGATAACGCCTAGTTATCCTCAGAGTAACATGGTTCCAATGGAGAGTTAATTACATTGAAAACAGGAAGCATCTTGATAACGTTTAAAGCAAGAATTGATGTGACTTGTTTAAATAATATCACAAAGAAAAAGGTTGAACTATTGATTCTACAATCTCAAACTACTGGGGTTATGAATCAAAGCTACAACAGGACATATTTAATTACAGCTACTAATCTAGCATGCTACAATGCCTGTTCTAATATTGAAGTATGAATAAAGAAATAAATGAACATTATGCAGCTGTTATTTCATATTAAATATGAAGGTGTTACAGTAAAGTTTTTCTAGATGGTTTAAATCTTTACTGCTAGTGGGAAATTACTTCCATGTTATTGAATCAGCAGAAGGTGAAACACTTTGAATTTTTTGAAATCGACGAGGTACTGTTTGATACCACCTCACGGTCTTATTAATATAAACAAATGTATATTTGCACTATCTGTTTGAAATACTATAAAACCTTTTTTTTCTGAAATTGGTTCAAACTTTGGAAATGTGATTAATAAGTTTCTGCTGTACAATGTTTTGTTTTTAAAGAAAATTTGTGTTTTTTTTTTTATTTTTTCATAATGGATTAAATGAGCCATTTTCTGTTTGTTTTTTGTAGTTTGACCAAAACTATACAATGTAGTTTGTATTTGTTTATTTAGTTTCAAGGTTGACTGATTATATACCTGTTACTAAACTCTCGTAGCTGTTAGGTTACAATTAACTGTTGCTTTGTTTTCTGGAAAACGAATAAAGCTAACATTCTGACATTGAATGGTGTTTACATTTGATAAGCAGTTCTAAGTAGAAATATTTGGTTTGTAATTTGATATAAAATAAACAACAATGATGTGGGAACTGCTTTTATTTTGGAAAATTACAAAAACTGAATACACTAAGACAGCTCTACTGGTTTAAGTCTCCGCCTTGGCCTATAAATGTTTTGTTGATTTAATGAGTTAATGTAAAATCTATTTTTTTCTCTGAAAACCTTTGAGTGTCTCACAGCAGATGTGTTAAAGTTCAGGGATGAAACGCAGGACTTCCTAAACAAAGATCTCAGTCACTCAAGTGAAGCTTTAACTACCACCATCAGAAAGCAAACAGTTTCTTAAAGCAATCATTAAAGTCATGCTGAAGAACAAAAGGCAAAGTTGAAAGCTAGAAAGCATAGACCTACACAATAGAATATATATTACTACCTTATGGATGCAAGATATGAGCAAGATTTACTGACAAAATATTAAGGTGAATATTTACCCATTTTTGCCTTACATGTTATTTATAAAGCATGATATAAACATGCTTTATATAGGTATCAGTAAAACTGCTGATATGAGCCATTTTTTTAGGGTTTATTCTGTAGATCAGTGTACTTACTGATACATCATAAGAGCTTTTTATACTACTGTAAAGAGATAACAGTAAAATGAAGAAACAAAAAATTAAATCCCTAAGTTATTTTAACAAATCATCAATAAAAGGTCTATTATGGAGCAGGCACTGTTTGCTTCTAGGCCTGTACCTTTTATCTCCTAATATGTGCTGTAGTACAAGCAAATGAACACTAGATGGCAGCCTAAGACTAGCCAAGTGATGTTATAAGATCCCTTTAGCGTGGCCAATGGGGCCTTTCTGCAAAATGGTATCCAATGCCTCTTTTAAGGGAGGATCCTGATGTGACGATATCCAAGGCATTGCTACCCAGCTATACCACGTGACTACTTTAGGTCATGGTTCAGATTCTCTTTAAGTTTTGAAAGGTATTTAAACAGCCTCTGTAGTTTTTGATAGATTGGTGATAATTATGGGGAGAAGAATATATCAAACTGGGGATATTTAAGATAGGATAGAGGTTTGAGTCTGCTTGAAAGAAGAATTTCACTTAGGACATTTTAACTAGATTTCTCCCAGTAGCAGGGACCTAACGGCTATATTTTAATGAGTATAACAAGCATGGAAACTGTTCAAAACATATTTACCTGCTTATTGGCACAGAACAGGTGAGAAACCAATCTGTCTGAGGACATCAAGTGAACCAAAGGCCATCCAATGGTGGCTGATTCAAATAATTTTTGCTGGAGCTGATGTCAAATATATTTCTCTACCTAATCCTTTATAGGGCAAGTTATCGTTTTTGATCACTTGCATAACCCTTACAAATGGAGCCCCCCTGTCCCTCAGTGAGGTCTTGAAGCACAAGATCTATATCCAGCCATTCAGCAAACATGCTGCTACAAGGCTTTACATCTTTTTTCTGCATTTGACCATTTAGATGAGCCCTTTAATATATTACCTACTGTAAATTGAGGAAAAAATAGTTAAGTCAAGAAAAAGGTAAGCTAATTGAAAAGTTAAATAGTAAAGTTAAACAGTTAATAAGCCTAGTTAATTATATTTAGGTTAAAAAAAACTAAAAAATGTAAGTGTAAGTAACAGCATTAATGCCTCTAAGGTTATGTTGTACCAAAAAATTGTTTCTTTTACTCAGTGTTTTTCATGAATTTCTTATAAAAGCACTTTTATTCATTATATTTGGGCAAGTTGGCGTTTGTTATTACATTGACATTCCATTTTGGGATCAAAATATCATTTTTTTTTTAAATGTTATAAAGGTAATAAGGTATTGTCCTGGATTCTAACACTGTTTGCTTGAAATTTGGATTTTCAAAGTATTTAGCTGAGCGCTCTATAAAGGGCTACCCCAGTATAGCTGCTGTGGTGAGATGAAAAATACAAATGAAATATAATCTCAAAATATCCAGTTAGACAGAAGACATGAGCAGTTTCCAATTGTGTAATGCTTTGTTGGACCATAAACCATAGTCTTTTTTTTTTTAAATTGAGGACCAGTGTTCATGTTGATTTTTAACAAGGCCACTGGGTTTGGAGGAGGCAGTTTTCTCCCACAGCAGCTGCACTGGAAGTCTCACTCAAGAGTCTGCAACCATCCCCCGGCCCAAGACAGAATCACAAGAAACTCCCATAGAGGTGTGCCTTTGCCCCCTGCCCCCCCCCCCCCCCACAGTGCCTTGAGGAGAAAGTACTGTCTCATTTCTCGCTCTCTTTCCATGAAGCTGTCTGCAGGTTCACATTGGAAAAGGCACCAGCATGGAAAACCAAGGCCCAGGATCTCCAGACTGACCAAAGCTAAGTCGTGATGGTTAATATTTCAGAACCAACTGGCTGTAGGTCATGTCATCAATGACTCAAAATCTGTGTTGGATGATAGTACTTCCTTGGCTTCAAATTGTGGCAACACTAAGGTAGGAGTCTGATAACCTTGCTGTGAGGAGCAGTGGAACTAGAAGTTGTCAACAACACCACATTGGGAAATTGCACCCTAGAAAATAGATTACCAGTAGGCTCGAGGTTCGTGAACAAAGAGAACAAGACTTTTCCAAGAAAATAGTTAAATTTTATTGTTTTCTTTAAAAAAAAAAAAAAAACACTGTCAAAACAAGGAAACACAATAAGAAGGGAATGTACAGTACTGAGGCCTACCAGCAGGGGAAGGGCGGTCCAAAGGGGAACTGGTTCCTAAAATAAATGTATAAATCCAAAATAAATCAACCCAAATACTTGTGAGCAGGCATTCAATCGTGAATAATAAAAAAAAAAAAAATCCCAACAGCCCCTCGCACAGCACACAGTTCCAGTCTCCCAGGAGGCCCCTCCCACTACAGTCAGCACTCAGCCTGGAGACAAAAGGGTGGTGTTAAACAAGCAAATACAAAAAAAACTAAACAAATATTACAGTTTAAACTTGGCCAAAGACTAAAATGAGGTCATCTCCAACATAACCAATTAAAATCAATGCTTTAATAGAATAGTCTAAAAGAACCCCTGGCTGCTACCTGCAACAAAACTGGGGACCACACAAAACAATAGCATGTTCAAAAGGAAATGCCAACCAATGAACCAGATAAACTAAGCAAAACAATGAAAAGGAAAACAGGGAAACAAAACAGCAGGGTCTCCAGTGAGCTGCAGCAGTGTCAGAGCTGGAATTAAATCAAAAGGTCAGTGATTTACAGAAGATGGAAGCCAGAGGAAACCATTGTCACCTACCAGAGCTGGATGACTTCACCTCAAATCAGAGGATCCTTTCCAGCCCACAGCAGGAGGATCAGCTTTCCAATACATTCTATACATAAATAATTGTTATTTTTGAATTATGGAGCCGTGTGGGTGCAACAAAACAATACATACCCGTTTTATGTGATAACTGCACTGGGGAGGGTGAATTACAGCCACACCCCAGTACAAAGCAGCAGACTTCCAGTGGTTTCTAGATTTAAACAAGTCAAATCAAAACAGAAAATTTGTAGGTCTTATGCAGAAGGAGAAACATTACTTACTGATGTTAGAGCTTAAGACCTGCATGCTTTCCAAGTGACCTTCCCAACGGCATGTGACCAAATGCCAGCATAAGCAACCAGGTGAGAGAGCTTCCCTTTATACAGCAATCATGAGGTAATTAGGGGGCCAGGTGTTCTGAATATTGGGGCAGCCTTCTTCCTGCTACAAAATGTTACCCCTTTTATTTCTCCATTTCAAATCTCACATTATTTCTAATACATTTTTACGGGGTGTGCAGGTGGTGCGCACGACCAATGTGCAGAGGCCTTGGTCCTCGGCTGACCTGGGTTCGAGTCCGACCTGTGGTCCTTTGCCGCATGTCTCTCCCCCTCTCTCATACTCCAATTCCTGTCAGCGTACTGTTAAAAAAAAGGGCCACTAGTGCCATAAAAAAAAAAAAAACTTTTTATGATTTGTTTTGAGTTTTTACAGCACGCTCGTTTTTTCGACAGTAGGCCGACAGGAAATAGCAAATAGCTTATGAACTGTAAGCCCAAATTACATGTGCAAGACATTATTAGAAAGCTAACACCCTCTAAATTGGGTGACTAGAACACAGACCAACCTGCATCAGTTGAAACATGACTCAAAGTTTTTTTTGTTCTCGGAAATGATAAAGTCTTTTTTGAACAGCATTAATAAAGACATTCTTGAGAAAAGGCTGGTTTTATTGTATTATATTTGTTCTACATCATGTCAACCACAAATGCAGAAAATTTCAGACCTCTATCAATAACAGTTCCAGAGCTGCGGGGTTTGGAACTTTTGCTGTCAGCTTGGAGCTTTGCGCAATAGCTCCACCTGCTGGTAAAAAAATATCGAATTTTATGCATTCTGAGTTATTACCCCCAATTAAGGTCTTTAAGACCCACTGAAGGGTTTTAAGAGGTTAAAATCTAGACATGCACTTTTATTTTAAAAAGTAGGAAGTCGATACATGATGTAGCGCCTTCTGTCGCCGTGTTTTTACTGTAAAGTATACATACAGGTGCACTTAAAGTGTTGGGGCGGCTTTCCCCAATCGCAGTGTACCCAGAGCAAAGAAGATTAACCAGAGGAAGAAGGGGTATAACCCCAGCAAATGTCTGTCGAATATCCAACTGAAAACTAACTTCACCTCGGTCTTAACAGGTGGGACTACTTTAACTCCTGGTTGGTCAACAGCTCAAAGCCGGGATACTAACTAACACCCTAGCCTCCAAAGCTAAAACAGATACTGCAGTTATTACACATACCATTATGACTAAAGGAGGTAAAGGAATAACTGAACATCTGACACAGAGAGCAGGAGAGAGGAGAGGAAGAAGAAAGAGTCGGAAAAGAGTCAAGGGAGGGAGAAAGCTATGCTATGCTAAACTAGCCTAGGCTAGCTACTCCTTACTACCAGAAATAAAACTGCGTAAAAGTGCGCAGTAAAAAAGTGCTTCTGGACAGTTAAAGTTATTTAGATACAGAGATATCACAGAAAACACAGAATTGATTCAGACAGAGATCGCCTGAACAACTACGCATCTCAGCAGTCAAAACAGTAATGATGCTATAAGATGAGCTGAGGCTTTGAGGCGTGTGTCGAGGAGTGGAGGGGGCATTTCAATGAAGTATGTATCAAGGCTTGCTTCTTTTAGGGGTGGGCCAAAATCGATAACGTCCAAAGCCTCTTCAACACCCTCATACCTCGTACCCGCTTCGGGAAGTGGTTCAGGTGGCCCGCGAACCTCGACAGGCATTTAAGCATCAGTATTCAAGCAAGATGTGGGAGTTTGTAGGAGAGTTGCAGTCAGTTGGATAGTTTTGATATATTCTAAGAATAGATTGGTTGTTTTTACAACCTATCTAGTTGGTTAAAACATTTTTGGTTAAAGTAAACAATATAATGCTCAGAATCTGAGTAGGCCACTGGTTTCAGCTGTAATATTAGCATTTACTACTATTGCTCTCTGAGGAACAGTTATCATTGCAAGTGGCTTCGACTGTAAGACTTTGCCTACAGTCCAAAGGTTGTTGGTTCAAGATTTGGTTTAAACTTTTGAAAGTTCTCTACTTAACCAGTATTCTGGCCAATGTGACCTTTTTGTATTGGTTTGCCCTTTTACCAATATAGGTTATGTAAAAGCACTGCCAAATGAGATTGGTTGGTTTAACCAAAAGACACATAACCTCCCACAAGATTATAACCTGGAAAAATTATTTTTGAATAAAAATTACTAATACCTTTCATTTTGCTTATCATTGCCCATCACTTTCACTGTCTGCTTGAGTTTCTTTCACAAAAATTACAGAAAAACAGTGCACCTTAAAATATTGTTCTGTTCTAAGACATTTACATGAACAAAAAACTTACAAAATATTTTATTATACACACCAAACATTAACAATTTCAACGAAACATAAATGGGGAAAAAAAAACAAGAAAAACAATTGCAAAAAAATCTCAGCTTATATTACTAACTGCAGTTATGCACTCCACCAGTAGGTGGTGACATTCCCCTGAAGACTCGGGAAATGTGGGGATTGTCGAAGCAATTTGGCCAAAAGCTTCAATGCCTCATGAGGCTTCTACTGAGTTCAAATTCATGGAATGCGTCCTCTGAAGCCCAGAGTTGTAGGCCGATTACGTCACAGCGCAGCGCCAAGGTCTGTTTGGATTGCAAGGCTCCTGGTTACGCAGTCGACGAATGCAGCCTTCTTTTCACCTGTTTTGAAGGACGGATCCGGTGTATCCTACATAGCCTTGGATATCCAGTGATTAATTGCGAGACCAAGCAAGCTGGCTGCTCTGTGCTCAGAGGAAAACTGTACTTGGTGCCCAACAGTGGTGAATATTGGAAGTGCAGTTTCTTCTAATACAAGTATGTGAATAATTCCGTCTGAAACTAAGAAAAAATGTTGTTTTAAATGGTTATTGAGTCAGATATCTGCTGGTTAATGTTTGGTTTATTGAAAATTTTTTTATCTGTTGCTATGTAAATGGGTTTGGCTGTCATTTAACGATAGATTATGCTTTCCTTGAGTGTAAACTCTCATGATTGCTAAGTGACAGAGCGTGGGTGAAAGCCGGGAAGGCTGGACATGTTTGAATCCACAGCCAAAACCCTTGTGGCCTCATTATTTTCACAGACCTCGAAGGATCCAGTCCAGAAAGACCGGCTCATTGGAGGATGCAGCATTTTGAACACACCCTTCATCTCACCATCACAATAAAACTGGACTGAACACTATACGTCTCACCAACAGAGGCAGTAGCACCCTCTAGTGGCAGAATGCTGCAGATAAAGCCGCCACATCAAAGCATTCTGAACCCGGTTCAGATTCTATGGCTACCTCAGATGCTGCCTCACCTTCCACAGATAAACCAATCATATTTAGAGGGGTGCTAATTATCTTATATTTAAAAGAATCAATCTTATAAGATTGGTGGTTTAACAGAGCAACTGTATCAAAAAGAAATCTAGTATTATTCTCTATTAATGAGGAGAAATATTCTGTTCTTGCTTTACAAAGGTCGTATTTTACAGCATTAAACTACTTTCTATTTTTTAGTCATGTAGTGCGCCATTTCCTCTGCAGTTTCCTAGCATTTTGCTTCAGAATGCACAGCTCTGCATTAAACCAGGAAGGAAGCTTTCTATTTTTCATTTTTTTTCTTTTTCAAAGAGGCTGTGTTGTCTAAGGCAGTACGCAGAGAACTAGCAACCCCTTCAACAAAACCATCAACCTGTGAAGAGGAATAAGCTAATCTTTTGCACTCTGCATCACTGCTCAGCGACACAGAGGAGAGAGAAAGTGAAACAGATACTTTAGTCCTGCATTACCTGATAATGATCTGTGAAAGTAAAATCTTTTGGGGGAAGAGAACTCTTTTAAAGTAATCCTGAAGGTTATTAAAAAGTGGGGTTGTTTTCATTTATATAAAATTTGTATTTTATATCAATTGTTTAGTCATTTCTTGTTCCTCATATTTTTCAATAGAGATAATAGAATAAGTTATCCCTATGTGGAGGAACTTCGCCTATTTTAACAAATTTCTCCAAAATCTAAAACATTTGATTCAAGTGAATAAAGCATGACACAAAGACTGAACAATATGGTTATGTAATGTCGAGCTGAAACGCTCGAATTACAGATTTCCTGGAAGAAAACTCCTCCTCTTACTGGGGACGGAAGCTGCAACGGTGGCAGCAAGTTTTATGTTAGTCTGTTTTGTCGCTGCTTCGTTTGGATTGGAGCCCTTCCAAGCAAGTTTATCGTATTTCAGACACGGCCTTGGTCTAATTAAATATTAGCCTGCCCTCGTCACTCCTCTTTAAGAGAATTGAAACAGAAACAGACCTCTTGAACAACACTTTATTTGCTTCTAAGGAAACGAAACCTATCACACAGTAACTTTCCACCTGATGAAAAATGGCCCACCAAGGATATCAGATGGATTCTGCGAAATTCTCCTGTTCAATCTGCTTGGATCTCCTGAAATACCCGGTAACTATCCCCTGTGGACACAACTACTGCATGTACTGTATTGGATCGTTCTGGGATAATGAGGACAAGAAAGGGATCTACAGCTGCCCTCAGTGTAGACAGACGTTCACATCGAGGCCTGATTTAGTGAAAAACACCATGTTGGCAGAGTTGGTGGAGGATCTGAAAAAGACTGGACTCCAGGCTCCTGCAGATGATCACTGCTATGCTGGACCTGAAGATGTGGCCTGTGATGTCTGCACTGGGAGGAAGATGAAAGCTGTCAAGTCCTGTCTGATTTGTTTAGTTTCTTATTGTGAGAATCACCTCCAGCCTCACTATGATGTCCCTGGATTGAAGAAGCACAAGCTGGTGGACCCCTCTAAGAATCTCCAGGAGAACATCTGCTCTCGTCATGATGAGGTGATGAAGATCTTCTGTCGTACTGATCAGCAGTGTATCTGTTATCTCTGCACCATGGATGAACATAAAGGCCATGAAACAGTCCCAGCTGCAGCAGAAAGGACTGAGAAGCAGAAGGAGCTCCAGGAGAGACGACAAAAAATCCAGCAGAGAATCCAGGACCAGGAGAAAGATGTGAAGCTGCTTCAGCAGGAGGTGGAGGCCATCAATGGCTCTGCTGATAAAGCAGTGGAGGATAATGAGAAGATCTTTACTGATCTGATCTATCAGATCCAGAAAAGAAGCTCTGATGTGAAGCAGCAGATCAGATCCCAGCAGGAAACTGAAGTGAGTCGAGTCAAAGAGCTTCAGGAGAAGTTGGAGCAGGAGATCACTGAGCTGAAGAGGAAAGATGCTGAGCTGGAAAAGCTCTCAAACACAGAGGATCACAACCAGTTTCTCCAGAACTACCCCTCACTGTCAGCACTCAGTGAGTCTACACACTCATCCAGCATCAATATCCGTCCTCTGAGATACTTTGAGGATGTGACAACAGCTGTGTCAGAGCTCAGAGAGAAACTGCAGGACATCCTGAGAGACACATGGACAAACATATCAGTGGCAATTACTAAAGTGGATGTTTTACTGTCAAAACCGGAGCCATGCAGGATTATAGACCAGAAAATCAAAGATGAACTAGATAAACTAAATGGCAAGCTCCTAGATCAAATAAAGAACATGCAAACAACAGCCGCTAAAGCAGATTGTACACCATCATCATCAGAACAACAGACAAGAGCTGGGTTCTTAAGGCATGCACGGAAAATCACTCTCAATCCAAACACAGCACACAAATATCTGGAATTATCTGAAGGCAACAGAAAAGTAACAATGACGAATGAAAATCAGCATTATCCAGAACATGACGACAGATTCACTAGGAGGTGGCAGGTCCTCAGTAAACAACGTCTGAGTGGACGTATTTACTGGGAGGTGGAGTGGAGTGGGAGAGGTGTTGAAATAGCAGTTGCATATGATGCAATAGAAAGAGAAGGGGACACAGAGGAGAGTACTTTTGGTCTGAATGAGAACTCTTGGGCATTGTGTTGCAAGTCAAAAAAATATACATTTTCAAGTGATGGTTGGGAGGAGGATATTGATGAATCAGTTCCTGTTTCCTACACAGTGGGAGTGTACCTTGATACCAAAGCAGGAATCCTGTCTTTCTACAGCATCTTTGGGTCTAAAATGATTTTCATCCACGAAGTTCAGGCCCACTTTGATGAGCCTCTGTATGCTGGGGTTTGGCTTTCACGCTCAATAGGAACCACTGCAGAGTTCATTCAGTTAAAATAGAGTAATAAATGAAACAGAGTAGCCCAGTTTAAAGCTGTGGTTCATTTACACCTCAGTGAAAACGCCTAGTTATCCTCACAGTAACATGGTTCCAATGGAGAGTTAATTACATTGAAAACAGGAAGCATTTTTGCATAACAAGCTTCTTTATAACTTTTAAAGCAAGAATTGATGTGACCTATTTCAATAATAGCACATAAAGAAAAAGGTTGAACTATTGATTCTACAATCTCAAACTACTAATCTATGGTGCTACAATGCCTGTTCTTATATTGAAGTATGGATCAAAAATAAATGAACATTATGCAGCTATTATTTCATATTAAATATCTAATAATGTTTTACGTTAATGATTTTCTAGATGGTTTGAATCTTTACTACTAGTGGGAAATTACTTCCATGTTATTGAATCAGCAGAAGGTGCCACACTTTGAACTATTTGTCTAAAATCTAAGAGCTACTGTTTGATACCAGCTCACGGCTTTTATTAATGTAAACAAATGTATATTTACACTCTTTATCTGTTAGAAATACTATAAAACTTTTTTCATCTTTTTAAAATTGATTCAAACTTTAGAAATATGATTACTAGAGTTTCTGCAGTACAATGTTTTTGTTTGAAGTAAAATGTAAATATATGTGATTGTTATTTTAATAATGGATTAAATGAACCATTTTATGTTTGTTTTTCTTTGCAGTTTGACCAAAATTATACATTCTAGTGTATATTTGTGTAGTTAGATTAAGGGTTGATTGATTATATACCTGTTACTGAACTCTCATAGCTGTTAGAGTACAATCAACTGTTGCTATGCTTTCGGGAAAATGAATAAAGGTAATATCCGGACAATGAATGGTGTTGACATTTGATAAGCAGTTCTAAATAGAAATATTTGGTTTGTAATTTGATATAAAATAAACAACAATGGTGTGGGAACTGCTTTTATTTTGGAAAATTACAAATACTGAATACACTAAGACAGCTCTACTGGTTTAAGTCTCTGCCTTGGCCTATAAATGTTTTGCTAATTACTTTATTTTCCCAATAGTGATGTACATTAATGTTTTTTATGTAAAGTCTATATTTTTCCTTTGAGACACTTTGAGTGTGTGATGGCAGATGTGTCAATGTTCAACGATAAAATACAGGACATCCTGAACACATGTCTAATTCACAATCATTAAATTCATATTGAAGTAAAAGAATCAAAGCAAAGGATAGGCCTACACAACAGAATATTTTTAACGTTAGCTCCACAAAGGTATAAAACGTAACTCTACTGTCTTATACTGTATTCAATTATGTCTGTGAGCAACATTTACTGACAATTAAGAATGAGGTGAATAGTTTTTATTTTTTCTTTGTCTTAAAAATTTGTATATATTGATTTTAGAACACAAAATTAATATGCTTTACAAAGGCTATCAGGTAAAACTGTTAATATGAGTTACTAGTAAAAAAGAAAAAGAAAAAAAACGTCACCAAAACCTAAAGTCTGCAATGGAGCAGGCCCTGTTTGATTCTTGATCCTCAAAAGATCCCAAAAGTCTTCTACTTTTATACTTGTAATCCGCTTTGATATTCCTGATGGTCCATGTCAACTGCAGTACCACCAAATGAACACTAGATGGGAGCCAAACAATACCAACAAGTCATGTTAAGAGATAAGATGTTTGTAATGTGGCTCCTCAGTGGTGCCACAGTACCAAGAAGGTTCTGGGTTCAATTTCTGGGTACTCTGCCTTCATACCACAGTCCAAAAACATGGCTGTTAGCTTAAATGAATTAAATTACATGCACACACCTAAGGAGAATTAAATTCTTCTTAGGTGTGTAAGTGGTTTTTTGTCTATGTGTTGCCCTGCGACGGACTGGCGATCTGTCCAGGGTGTACCCAGCTGGAGATGGCTCCAGCACCCCTCGTGACCCCACTTGGGATTAAGCATGTTAGAAGATGGATGGATGCTTGTAATGTGGCCTGGTTTGTTGTTGAAGGGAGACAGAGAACTGAATGCTCAAAGCATTTCATAATCACAGGCATCAGTGTTCACTGAGGCTCTATATGGCTCATTTTTAGGAATGTGGATGAATTTTTCACAGATAGAAGACTTTGTAAGAATCCCAGCCTCAACCTGTGCAAGAAAGCTGTGCAGCTTCTCTGCCAGCATATTGCTGACTGTGGGATGTTATGTAGGATATGGTTTTGTTGTTTAGGGCCTGAATGCCCCTTCACATGCCTTGGGGGTTATGGTTCATCATATCTCCATTGTTTTTTTTTTTTTGTATGCATCTTTGGCCTGTCTGATGCTCCTTCCCATGTCAGCACTGGCAGTGTTGTAGAGAGCTACCGAGGTAGCACCCAATTAAAATATATAATGAAAAAAGCGTTCCTTCTTTTTCTTAGGGAGAAGGAGGGGCATTTCTTCCAGGAAGATGGAATCTCACCCTTCCAGTATATCCAGAAAAGTAACGTCCTTACTAAGTTACTCCCCTTTCAGATAGCTGGAAGTTAGTGTTTTTTTGCTTTAGAAGAAACAAAACCTATCATGCAGTGTCAGTTCACAGTGTGAAAAATGGCTCGCCAAGGATATCAGATGGATTCTGTGAAATTATCCTGTCCGATCTGTTTGGATCTGATGAGAGACCCGGTAACTATCCCCTGTGGACACAACTACTGCATGAACTGTATTGGAAATTTTTGGGACGGTGAAGAGAAAGAGAAAGGGATCTACAGCTGCCCTCAGTGTAGACAGAAGTTCACACCGAGGCCTGTTTTAAAGAAAAACACCATGTTGGCAGAGTTGGTGGAGGATCTAAAGAAGACTGGACTCCAAGCTGCTGCAGCTGATCACTGCTATGCTGGAACTGAAGATGTGGCCTGTGATGTCTGCACTGGGAGGAAGATGAAAGCTGTCAAGTCCTGTCTGGTCTGTTTGGCTTCTTATTGTGAGAATCACCTACAGCCTCACTATGATGCTCCACCATTACAAAAGCACAAGCTGGTGGACCCCTCTAAGAAGCTCCAGGAGAACATCTGCTCCAATCACGATGAGGTGATGAAGATCTTCTGTCGTACTGATCAGCAGTGTATCTGTTATCTCTGCTCAATGGAGGAACATAAAGGCCATGAAACAGTCCCAGCTGCAGCAGAAAGGACTGAGAAGCAGAAGGAGCTCCAGGAGAGACGACAACAAATCCAGCAGAGAATCCAGGACCAGGAGAAAGATGTGAAGCTGCTTCAACAGGAGGTGGAGGCCATCAATGTCTCTGCTGATAAAGCAGTGGAGGACAATGAGAAGATCTTCACTGATCTGATCCTTCTCCTGCAGAAAAGAAGCTCTGATGTGAAGCAGCAGATCAGATCCCAGCAGGAAACTGAAGTGAATCGAGTCAAAGAGCTTCAGAAGAAGCTGGAGCAGGAGATCACTGAGCTGAAGAGGAAAGATGCTGAGCTGGAGAAGCTCTCAATCACAGAGGATCACAACCAGTTTCTCCAGAACTACCCCTCACTGTCAGCACTCAGTGAGTCTACACACTCATCCAGCATCAATATTCGTCCTCTGAGATACTTTGAGGATGTGACAGCAGCTGTGTCAGAGATCTGGGATATACTACAGGATGTCCTGAGAGACATAAGGACAGACATCTCACTAGCAGTCACTGAATTGGATGTTTTGCCACCAGAATCAGACCAAAGTACAAAGGAAAATGTCAACGATGACTTAGATGAACTAAAGGTCATAGATCAGTCAAAAAACATGCAAACAACAGTCGCTATAGCAGATTGTACGCTTTCGTCGTCAGAACAACAGACCAGAGCTGGGTTGTTAAGGCATGCACGGAAAATCACTCTCAATCCAAACACAGCACACAAATATCTGGAATTATCTGAAGGCAACAGAAAAGTAACAATGACGAATGAAAATCAGCATTATCCAGAACATGACGACAGATTCACTAGGAGGTGGCAGGTCCTCAGTAAACAACGTCTGACTGGACGTATTTACTGGGAGGTGGAGTGGAGTGGGAGAGGTGTTGAAATAGCAGTTGCATATGATGCAATAAAAAGAGAAGGGGACACACAGGAGAGTACTTTTGGTCTGAATGAGAACTCTTGGGCATTGTGTTGCTCACCAAATAAATATACATTTCATACTGATGGTTGGAAGGAAGATATCGATGATTCAATTCCTGTTTCCTCCACAGTGGGAGTGTACCTTGATACCAAAGCAGGGATTCTGTCTTTCTACAGCGTCTTTGGTTCTTTAATGATTCTCATCCACGGAGTTCAGACCACATTCAATGCGCCTCTGTACGCTGGGGTTTGGCTTTCACGCTCAATAGGAACCACTGCAGAGTTCATTTAGTTAAAATAGAGCAATAAATGAAACAGAGTAGCCCAGTTTAAAGCTCTGGTTCATTTACACCTCAGTGATAACGCCTAGTTATCCTCAGAGTAACATGGTTCCAATGGAGAGTTAATTACATTGAAAACAGGAAGCATTTTTGCAAGCTTCTTGATAACTTTTAAAGCAATAAATAATGGGAATTATTTCAATAATTATTTATTTCAATCTCAAACTACTGGGGTTATGAATCAAAGCTACACCAGGACATCTACACTGCTAAAAGAAAATTAAAGGAACACTTTTAAAACACATCAGATCTCAATGGGGAAAAAAATCCTGCTGTCTATTTATACTGATATGGACTGGGTGAAGTGTTAGGAACAAAGGGATGCCACAGCATTTGATGGAAATGAAAATGATCAACCTACATCACTGAGCTCCTGGACAGTCTGAGGTGCAACCTGGCGGCGTCAGATGGATCGAAACATAATGTCCCAGAAGTGTTCTATTGGATTTAGGTCAGGCGAGCGTGGGGGCCAATCAATGGTATCAATTCCTTCATCCTCCAGGAACTGCCTGCATACTCTCGCCACATGAGGCCAGGCATTGTCGTGCACCAGGGGGAACCCAGGACCCACTGCAGCAACATAGGATCTGACAATGGGTGCAAGGATTTCATCCCGATACCTAAGGGCAGTCAGGGTGCCGTTGTCTAGCCTTTATAGGTCTGTGCCCCCTCCATGGAGATGCCTCCCCAGACCATCACTGACCTGCCACCAAACCGGTCATGCTGAACGATGTTACAGGCAACACAACGTTCTCCACGGCTTCTCCAGACCCTTTCACGTCTGTCACATGTGCTCAGGGTGAACCTGCTCTCATCTGTGAAAAGCACAGGGTGCCAGTGGCAGACTTGCCAATTCCAGTGTTCTGTGGCAAATGCCAATCAAGCTCCACGGTGCCGGGCAGTGAGCACAGGGCCCACTAGAGGACGTCGGGCCCTCAGGCCACCCTCGAGAAGTCTGTTTCTGATTGTTTGATC
The DNA here is from genome assembly GCA_030533445.1 of Cyprinodon diabolis. Taxonomy (NCBI): domain Eukaryota; kingdom Metazoa; phylum Chordata; class Actinopteri; order Cyprinodontiformes; family Cyprinodontidae; genus Cyprinodon; species Cyprinodon diabolis. The sequence continues at coordinate 38,448,186 of CM060075.1, read as the reverse complement.
AGAGACATTCACACCAGTGGCCTGCTGGAGGTCATTTTGTAGGGCTCTGGCAGTGCTCCTCCTGCTCCTCCTTGCACAAAGGAGCAGATACCGGTCCTGCTGATGAGTTATAGACCTTCAACGGCCCTGTTCAGCTCTCCTGGAGTAACTGCCTGTCTCCTGGAATCTCCTCCATGCTCTTGAGATTGTTCTAGGAGACACAGCCAACCTTTTGGCAATGGCACATATTGATGTGCCATCCTGGAGGAGTTGGACTGCCTGGAGGGTCCAGGTAGCGCCTCATGCTAACAGTAGTGACAGTGACCCTAGCCAAATGCAAAACTGGTGAAAAAGAGTCAGAAGAGATGAGGAGGGGAAGAAATGTCAGTGGCCTTCACCTGTAAAACCATTCCTGTTTTGATGGTCGTCTCGTTGTTGCCCCTCTAGTGCACCTGTTGTTAATTTCATTAACACCAAAGCAGCTGAAACTGATTAACAACCCCCTCTGCTGCTTACCTGACCAGATCAATATCCAAGAAGTTTAATTAATTTGATGCTATACTCTGATTACAAAGTGTTCCTTTAATTTTTTTGAGTAGTGTATAATTAAAGCTACTCATCTAGCATGCTACGATGCCTGTTCTAATATTAAAGTATGGATCAAAAAGTAAATGAACATTATGCAGCTATTATTTCATACTAAATATGTAGGTTTTATGTTAATGTTCGATGGTTTGAATCTTTACTACTAGTGGGAAATTACTTCCACGTTATTGAATCAGCAGAAGGCGCAACACTTTTTGTCTATATTCTAAGAGCTACTGTTTGATACCAGCTCATGGCCTTTATTAATGTAAACAAATGTATATTTACACTCTTTATCTGTTAGAAATACTATAAAACTTTTTTCTTTTTAAAATTAATAGAAATTTTGGAAATATGATTAATAGAGTTTTTGTTGTACAATGTTTTTGTTTTAAATTAAAAGAAAATATATTTTATTTATTTAATTTTATTTAACCTTTATTTTACCAGGAGGTACCTTGAGATAAAATCGTTTGTTGTTTTAACAATGGATTAAATGAATCATTTTATCTTTTTTTTTTCTTTGCAGTTTGACCAAAACTATACATTGTTGTGTATATTTGTGTATTTAGATTCAGCATGGATTAATTATATACCTGTTACTAAACTCTCATAGCTGTTAGGGTACAATCAACTGTTGCTTTGTCTTTTTAGAAAATGAATAAAGCTAATATTCTGACAATGAATGGTGTCGACATTTAATAAGCAGTTCTAAATGGAAATATTTGGTTTATAACTTGATATAAAATAAACAACAAAGGTGTCAGAACTGAGCTTTCATTTTGGAAAATTATAAATACTGAATACACTAACCCCTTGCTCACACTGGCTCCGGTGCGGTTACCGAGCCGACGGAGACCGCAACTCCCGCACACCCCCTCTCACACCGCCCTTTTGACTACGGTGCGGTGCGGCTCTTTGGCTCCGGCAACAGGTCCGGAGATTTAACTCGCGAGAACAGAAGTTCACTTGAGTTCACGTAACTTCACGCGATAACATGGCCCAAATAAGGATATTTGCGAGAGCTTGTTGCGGAGGGCTCCGGCACGCCGCAAGGATAGCTTTCTTGCGGAATTTTCTGCAGTGCCCGAGTGTCTCGGCAACCGCAGCCGGACAGCTCAGCAGCCGGTGAGAGAGGGTTACGTCTTTTTAATGACTTGGAATCACTGCAGCGCCGCACCCACCGCACCGCAACGGTAAGACCGGAGTCGGTGTGAGCCGGGGGTCAGACAGCTCTACTGGTTTAAGTCTCCGCCTTGGCCTATAAATGTTTTGTAGTTTTAATTCATTAATGTGCTTATGTAACATCCATGTTTGTCCTTTGAGAACCGTTGAGTATCTCACAGTAGATGTGTCAAAGTTCAATTACAAGACATCCTGTTAGACACATTGTTGAGGCATGAACCATGATAATCATTTTGGACGTTGAGAAGCACTGCCCATGTTTCACCTTAACATGATCACTGGAGAATAGGATGGTCATGAAATAGCTGCGAGACCTGTCTTCTCTGCTCTTAAACCCACTTTTCAGGCCAACTTGCTCCTCAAGACACGTCCCACAGGGTTGTGCCTTGGCCCCCACATGGAGCTGAGTACAGTAAAAAAAAAAAAACACACACATAAAGGATTTCTCTCTCTTTCCGTGAATCTTCCTGGGGGTTCACATCGGAAGAGGAAACCACCATGGAGACCCAGGCTCAAGGCCCAGATCTCCAGAATGAACAAGGCTAAGTCGTGATGATTCACATTCCATAACCAAACTGCTTCAAAACAGACAGTTTGCAACACATTTCTTTGAGTTTCAGAACTTACAGAGCCGGACTGGAGGTGAAAGTCTCCTGAAGATCCCTTGGTGTGAGCTGCATGGGACAAAGGACAACCCCCCCTTTGCTGTTAGCCTGCCTCGCTAAGCTGCTGCTGGATGAAAACTCAAACCTTCCAAAACGCACATGGAAAGAGGTTTGCAGGTCTGGCACATTTAACACAGTTACGCACCTTTCTGAGCTCCTGTTCCATCTTCGCGCTTGATCAGCAAGATCAGCAAATCAACCGACTTTGTTGCGGCAAGATCTTGACTGAAAACTAGAGGGAAGCGTTTGCTGTGGTTGCACCAAGTCTCTGGAACCATCTTAAATATTAGAGCAGTCCAGTCACTTTGTATGTTTAAGTCTTTATTGAAAACCTACTGTTTGCACCCGTCTTTAACTCTAGTTGAGCAAATTATTTTTTCATTTCTTTTTTGTAACCTCTCTTTGTGTTCTGTAATTTCTTATCACTTATTTCATTGAGTTTACTTGTATTGATGCATGCACATAGGCAAATGCACGTATGCATTTGTATTAAATGTGCTACAGTGTATATAATAAACTTGCCATTGACAATGTTAGGTTTATTCAATGATGTGTGTACACATGGAACATTGGAGAAATGAGATGGTTCACTCTGTTTACTGCAAACTGTCATGCAACAGTGGTAGAAAATTGCTGATGTTTGTGCAAGGCTAATCAAAGTTATCAAGAGACCACTCTATTCTGTTATTCAATCAGAGCATTTTGTCCTATGACCTGATCAATTGCCTTGTCAGAAGAACACTCTATTTTGTAACCCACCTCATGTGTTATGATCTGCTAATAAAAAAGCTTCTGCTGAGGAAGCCCGTCAGAAAGTAGATGTAGCTGAATGTAGCTCTCTCCTTCTGCAGAAGCCGTTAAAAAATCCCTCTTCTGTGTAGACTCAGTTCCTCTTTTACGAACCTACATTTTTTAACCTAACAGACAACAAAAGAAAACAACAGAACGCAAGAACAGGACAGCAGCAGCCTGTTTCTTTTCATTTACCAAACTGTCATTGAAAGAATTAATTCAGTCATAACAGCGTGCTGTAGCAGCAGAATGCTGGTAGTCATAAAGGCCATTAGAAAAATAAAATCCTCCTTTGATGAGCACCAGTTTATGCTACAAATACAGAGCCATCAAGACAATGAAGGATGAATCGTCACCTAGTGGCAGATATTGTAAATCCTTAAAACAGACATCTGGATTCTGTTTCTTCTCCAAGCCCTCTGGTTTTGTGTTAGGTTGATGTTGGCTCATATGTTTTTTGTTGCTTCGTTGTACAAAGTTACACTTTGATGCATGTATCTGACATTTTAACTAAAGGCTCAATGTGGCATTTTTAAATGGAGAAGAATACAATTACTATTTACTTCAATGTAGGGACCCTTGTTTTCAACTCTTCCCACAAAATTATAGCAAATAAATTACAAAGGTTAAATGTAATAAAGCATAAGAGAAAATAGAAACATGGTAATAAAATAACCTTTATTCCCATAAAAAGAGTGACTTTGGGTATAAAGCTGGTGGGGACACTGTACTGTAAGGGTAGGGGCCGATGCACCTGCAGTTTCTTTTTGTGTTGCAACTTATAAGCACCTCTCTATATGACCAACATATGATGGGTCAAGCAGTCCCTGAATTCCTCACACTCAATGCTGAGATGTTGATGATCCTGAATAATAAAACACTTCCTGGAAACTTGATACCTGCTATACTATTGAATCACCTAAGACTACCGGGACTCCCTCCAATGTCTGAACATTAAGAGAAGAGAAATAAATGGAATGATTTAAACTGAGACTCACTTTAAGATGTATTTGGAGTTTGATAGATGATGCATATGAAGAGGAAGGAAATACAAAGAAATATCTTATTTTCTGTTAGTAGATTAAAATGATATATAATTTACCCTTTAGTGGTCTTAATGATGGGGCTTGTAACATACACTATATTGCCAAAAGTATTTGCTCACCTGCCTTGACTCACATATGAGCTTAAGTGACATCCCGTTCCTAATCCATAGGGTTCAATATGACGTCGGTCCACCCTTTGCAGCTAGAACAGCTTCAACTCTTCTGGGAAGGCTGTCCACAAGGTTTAGGAGTGTGTTTATGGGAATTTTTGACCATTCTTCCAGAAGCGCATTTGTGAGGTCGCACACTGATGTTGGACGAGAAGGCCTGGCTCTCAGTCTCCGCTCTAATTCATCCCAAAGGTGTTCTATCGGGTTGAGGTCAGGACTCTGTGCAGGCCAGTCAAGTTCATCCACACCAGACTCTGTCATCCATGTCTTTATGGACCTTGCTTTGTGCACTGGTGCACAGTCATGTTGGAAGAGGAAGGGGCCAGCTCCAAACTGTTCCCACAAAGTTGGGAGCATGGAATTGTCCAAAATGTCTTGGTATGCTGAAGCATTCAGAGTTCCTTTCACTGGAACTAAGGGGCCAAGCCCAGCTCCTGAAAAACAACCCCACACCATAATCCCCCCTCCACCAAACTTTACACTTGGCACAATGCAGTCAGACAAGTACCGTTCTCCTGGCAACCGCCAAACCCAGACCCGTCCATCAGATTGCCAGATGGAGAAGCGCGATTCGTCACTCCAGAGAACGCGTCTCCACTGCTCTAGAGTCCAGTGGCGGCGTGCTTTACACCACCGCATCCGACGCTTTGCATTGCACTTGGTTATGTATGGCTTGGATGCAGCTGCTCGACCATGGAAACCCATTCCATGAAGCTCTCTGCGCACTGTTCTTGAGCTAATCTGAAGGCCACATGAAGTTTGGAGGTCTGTAGTGATTGACTCTGCAGAAAGTTGGCGACCTCTTCGCACTATGCGCTTCAGCATCCGCTGACCCCGCTCCGTCAGTTTACGTGGCCTACCACTTCGTGGCTGAGTTGCTGTCGTTCCCAAACACTTCCATTTTCTTATAATACAGCTGACAGTTGACTGTGGAATATTTAGGAGCGAGGAAATTTCACGACTGGATTTGTTGCACAGGTGGCATCCTATCACAGTTCCACGCTGGAATTCACTGAGCTCCTGAGAGCGACCCATTCTTTCACAAATGTTTGTAAAAACAGTCTGCATGCCTAGGTGCTTGAATTTATACACCTGTGGCCATGGAAGTGATTGGAACACCTGATTCCAATAATTTGGATGGGTGAGCAAATACTTTTGGCAATATAGTGTAAGTGGGGGCTTGTCCGGGATATAATGCTGCTTACCTCCCTAGAGTACGTATGATGTTGAAATATTATTTTATGAAGGATTTAATGGGGGAGGGTGGTATGGTCACTGACCTCTATGAGCTCTCTTCATGAGAGAGCTCTCTGTTTGTTTTTCAGGTCTTCCTGGCTATTACAGGTGTAATGTGTTGAAGCTCGTCAGCCACCTCATAAAGAGCTTCAACCCTGAGATGTCAGGCCCCCTTCTCTTACTCACTGGACCTTGATCTTAAGTGATCTTGTGCATGAGCTGAGTGTTTCTGTGTGTTCATGTTGAACAATTGGCTAACTAAAGTTTTGTTCTTCTGTTCACAGCGGAAGCTGGTAGTGGTTCTCTGCCATTTTTGGCGAACTGTTTTCTCCTTGTTTTGTGGTTAGCCAGGGAGTCCAGGCATTGTATGTTCTTTTCATTTTCTGTGTTAGAAAGTGTTTTGTTTTATAAATTGTGTGTGTGTGTGGGGGGGGGGTTTGTTGTTTTGGCCTTGGAGACCCTGAGGCTTTAAGCTTCCATGTTTTGGTGTTTGTTTGTTTTTTTGTGACCCCTGCAAATTGTGAATAAGTAACATCATCCTGACATCATCTTTTAGTTTAAGAACTTTTGTGTTGCACCAAGTGCCAAAATGTACCCTTTAGTGGTCTTAAGGGTGGGGGTGTAACATCCGCATGGTTGAAATCTCTCATATTCTTTTGGTGTCTGTATCAAAACGTCTGAAGGGAGGAACTAAAGTATGTCTTTGAATTTTTTTAATAATCCCATAGACAGATCCAGCTTACCACCGTCCAATCAGTGAATTAGGTTGTGAGTTTGTGGGTTATTGTTCATCATCTCTACATTTCTATTTTTATTTTAATTGATTGTTTTTATGAGTCTGATGCTCTTCTTGATGCTCCTCCCCATGTCAGCTCTGGCTGTTCTGTAGAGAGCTACATAGGTCCCCAAATGACAGAAGAGCTCTTCCCTTTTCTCTTGGAGGGAAGGGAGGAGCATTCCTTCCAGGTAGATGCAACCTTTGATTACCCTACCTGCAGTATAACCAGATAATATTTACAATTCCAGGTTACTCCCCTTTCAGAGAGCTGAAAGTTCAGGCTTATTATGCAACAGACCAATTGCTTTGGAAGAAACAAAACCTATCTGACAGTAACTATTCACTGGACGAAAAGCTCCTGAAATACCCGGTAACTATCCCCTGTGGACACAACTACTGCACAAACTGTATTGGAGGCTTTTGGGATGGTGAAGAGAAAGAGAACGGGATCTACAGCTGCCCTCAGTGTAGACAGACGTTCACACCGAGGCCTGTTTTAGTGAAAAACACCATGTTAGCAGAATTAGTGGAGGATCTGAAGAAGACTGGACTCCAAGCTGCTGCAGCTGATCACTGCTATGCTGGACCTGAAGATGTAGCCTGTGATGTCTGCACTGGGAGGAAGATGAAAGCTGCTAAGTCCTGTCTGGTCTGTTTAGTTTCTTATTGTGAGAATCACATTCAACCTCACTATCATGTCTCTGGATTGAAGAAGCACAAGCTGGTTGACCCCTCTAAGAATCTCCAGGAGATCATCTGTTCTCGTCACGATGAGGTGATGAAGATCTTCTGTCGTACTGATCAGCAGTGTATCTGTTATCTCTGCACAATGGAGGAACATAAAGGCCATGAAACAGTCCCAGCTGCAGCAGAAAGGACTGAGAAGCAGAAGGAGCTCCAGGAGAGACGACAACAAATCCAGCAGAGAATCCAGGACCAGGAGAAAGATGTGAAGCTGCTACAACAGGAGGTGGAGGCCATCAATGGCTCTGCTGATAAAGCAGTGGAGGACAATGAGAAGATCTTCACTGATCTGATCCATCAGATCCAGAAAAGAAGCTCTGATGTGAAGCAGCAGATCAGATCCCAGCACGAAACTGAAGTGTGTCGAGTCAAAGAGTTTCAGGAAAAACTGGAGCAGGAGATCACTGAGCTGAAGAGGAAAGATGCTGAGCTCGAGAAGCTCGCAAACACTGAGGATCTGTACCAGTTTCTCCAGAACTACCCCTCACTGTCAGCACTCAGTGAGTCTACACACTCATCCAGCATCAATATTCGTCCTCTGAGATACTTTGAGGATGTGACAGCAGCTGTGTCAGAGCTCAGAGAGAAACTGCAGGACATCCTGAGAGACACATGGACAAACATCTCAGTGGCAATAAATGAAGTTGAGGTTCTATTGTCAGGACCAGAACCAATTCTTAACCGATTCTTAAAATATATGTGTAAAATCACTCTTGATCCAAACACTGCAAACCGATATCTGGAGTTATCTGAGGGTAAAAGAAAAGTATCAATGACCAATGAAAACCAGTGTTATCCAGATCATGCAGACAGATCACTAGAAGATGGCAGGTCCTGAGTAAACAACGTCTGAGTGGACGTTGTTACTGGGAGGTGGAGTGGAGTGGGAAAAAAATTGAAGTAGCAGTTGCTTACAGGGATATAGAACGAACAGGGGACACAGATGAAAGCGCATTCGGTTTAAATAATAATTCTTGGGCACTGTGTTGCACACCAACAAAGTATACGTTTTCCCTTAAAAAACAGAATTTCGATATCCCTTTCAAAAGTCCAATTTCCTCCAGAGTAGGGGTGTACTTGGATCACAAAGCAGGTATTCTGTCTTTCTTCAATGTCTCTGAGACCATGAGTCGCCTACTTATAGTTAAGACCCCATTCAGTGAACCTCTACATGTTGGGATTTGGCTTTCACGTTCAACAGAAACAACTGCTGAGTTTATCAAATTAAAATAAAGTATGTTAATTTCCAGGGTAGCTCTGTTTTCTATATTAAACATGCATAGATGTCTAGAGAAATCTTAAAAACTGAAAAATTCTTCAAGTAGTAAACTAGAATAATTAGGGAAGCTATAAGCTATGGTTGCACCTTTCAAATGATTTAAAGCTGACATATTTTCAAAATACCATAAAGAAAGGTGACAAAAGTTGTAATATGTCAATGAGTAAATCTTTGAGCTCTATATTATGTGACATCTCTAAATTATACGTAAATTATGTCTAAATAAACTGCATAGAAGTGTTCATGTTTATCATATAGGCTTTTGTTTGATCTGTTTCTGGTTGTGTTCGCTTCCCACTGTTAGCTGGAGATTTCTTAATTGCTAAATAAACAAGATTTCGCATTTCTGCTGTTACTATTTTAATTTACACTAATAGTATACATTAACTGTGGAAACCATAAAAGTATTCTATTAGGATGTGTTTGAACCTGAAGCAATGTAATATTAATGTTTAAAGGTTTGTAATATGCATTTCAAATTTATATTTTTTTTTCATTTTTTTAAACATGTTTCCAAATGTAGAAATCTGAAAATTACAACTTGATTTTTAATATTTATTTTGCGTGTTTTTATTTGAACCTAATGCTAAAAAAACAAATTAATGAGTCAATTCCCAGAAAGAATATCTGTGTTTCTTTTCAAAACAGATTTAATTTGAACATGTTGCAAAACCTTAACATCTGTTTCTGTAAACATTCAGAAGACAAACAGAACATTGTATCCACAATATTATGTTGAATTTCTTTGATTGTACACAGAAATAATTTAAATTGGTGAAATTGATACAGAGAGAAATAAATAGTGCATTAACAAAATGAAAAAAGCTCTTCATTTTAAATTATGCACAATAGCTCTGAAATAAAGGTTGTTTTTTTTAATAATTAATCAACTTGTATTTGTGTTTTTGTAATATATAATAAAATGATTTACAGTATTTCTACTCTGAGATACTTTGAGTATATGAAGATAGCTGTGTCAGAACTCGAGGTAAACTACAGGACAGTGCTGTTATGCCATATGTCATGATCATGGTTGTTGGACATTGGGAACCAGTGTCCATATTTCATCTTGACATGATGACCAGAGAAGAGAAGACAGCTTTGGTGAAGAAACAGCTGTGGGACCTCTGCGTTACATTTCCTTTACCAAGTATGACCAAGAGTCATTTAATGGAATCCTGCAGTCTATTCAGTCTATTAAATATTGCAAACTGATTAAGCAAATCGTTTGATAAAACCTTATTTGGCCAAATAATTGTTATTCACCTCATGGATTTGCATTGTGAATTGGTCTGAAAACTTTGCAATTTCTCCAAATTAGTGAAAAGCTAATTTTATCATATCCCAAATTCTTCCCGATAAACTTTGGTTTCAAACACAAAATCCATCTTAAACTGTAATAGGTTTTTCAACCATGTTTGCCCTTCTTCTTTGTACAGAGTAGTTTAGTTGAGTTTCACTAGTTTTAGTTGAGAGTTTTGAACTGAAACATTTTTGACTTAGAGCTGAATAATTTTCCATGTATGTGCAGAATTAACTGTTTGACCATGATTTGGGCTTGAATCACTTTCATTTATTGTTCTACCACATAGCTAGTAGGGCGTGTATTCATAAACAATATATAACAGCCGAAATAATATCTCATTAAATAAGATATTTACCACCCCTACCGGGGAGGGCAATAAACATCTTAAAGTATCAGAAATCTAAATTCCCAGCTGGCTGGAAATTGAATATAACAGTTAAAAACAACATAAATATGGCATCCAACCTGAATTGGCATATAATATAAATCCACAAAATTAATTGGCGTCCCTGGAGGAGCACTGAACATAAAATCCCAATAGTCAAGAAATGTTTCTTTTCCCATGAGAACCAAAGCCAAATACTAGAAATAGATTAAATTCTGGATTCAACACAGGAAACAGAAGTCTGTTATTATATGAGGGAACTAGGAAAGTCCCGTTAATAAAACAAAAGCAGACAGATTAACTGTTGAAGCTAAATCAAATTTTCATCAAACCATTTCAATGTTTTTAACTTTGCCAGTGTTCACTTTTGAGAGAGGATGATAATGGTGGGAAGGGAACCCAACCTAGACCCAAAAAGAAGACCAGAGAACCATACCCTGGCAAGGTTATGACTAAAGTTCTTAATAGATTTATCAAGACCATGTAGTGTGAAGACATCCTGGGCCAGCAACAACAAATGTACCTGAGTAGAGGATGTTACTTAAGGAGAGATCATTAATATGATGAAAAACTGAAATATAAAATGGTTTTATGAGCTAAATATATTAGAGAACATATGCAGGTGAACAGTTACATTAGTAGATAACACTTTATTGTCCATGAAAATGGACATTTGGTCTACGCAATCCTTTAGATGACTCCCACACAACAACACATCATACACATTTATCACCATAATTCAATCAAAATCTAGATCTGCCCTAAACAGTCTATTTATCCTTTCTCTGGTTTATGAACTGAGGGAAATAAGGCACAAAGGAGTTCTTATACCGGTGTCTTTTACAAAAAGGGACCCTACTGTAAATCACCTCACTGATGGCAACAGTTTAATTCACATTTCAAAACGTGAGCCGAGTACAGATTGACTACAGCTGAGTACTTTAAGACAGCAACTCAAATCTCATGAGGTAGAGCAGACTTTTTTTTGTTGTTGTTGTTGTTAATGCAATACAGGAGCAAAACTACCATAGAAACAATTCATTGCCAATGTAGGGCATTGTCTGTCCCAGTCTGTGACAAGCTGGGCCAATTATAGAAATTTGGGGGGTGGAATCCCTGATCCAGATCAGTGTTGCAAATGCTAGAAAATGTGCAGAATTTTGCATTTTGAAAATAAAATAAATCTTAGGTCTTACATGCTAATTAAAGCAGTTGATGAGTTTTGAAATGTCAACCATTAAAATCCAATATCAGGTCCAGTAGGTGTGTATTAAAAAGCACTGAACAATTTTTTTCCATCTAGAATTCATACTACATTCACTTGGCCTCCATGTGTCAGGGTTGGACTGCTGTTAATGTTTAACACTTTTTACTTTGATACGTTATCAGGCATGTTATACAAGAGATGGAACACACCCTGGGTAGGTCATTAGTTTAAAAACTGAAAATCTCTGATAGCCGACGGAATTTCAAACATGTTTGATTTTCTCCCTACCTTACGATTCCTGATTGGGAGAGGCTGATCACCACTCGTTACCCGTTGTATACAAAAATACAAAAATTCTTGCACGAGTGGAGAATCTGCCCGAAAAGGGCAAAAAACTGTACAGTGCAAGACCGGTTTTAGTCATTTTGATAGTGGGCTAATATACACATAGGGCCCTTAGGAGGCTTATAGAAGACTAAAACAGTGTTGCGGCTCCAGATAGATCTGTTTTTTGTTTTGTTGATCCAATATGGCTCTTTGAACATTTTGGGTTGCCGACACCTGGTCTAGGAAACATTCTGTAGGGATTATTGTACTTAATAATTAAATTTAACAAAAAAAAAGTCCAGAAATCTTAAAGCTGTGTCCACAACAATAAATGTTTTCAGATTTGTTAATGTTTAGGCATAGATACATTTTTGTTGGATATGAATAAAAGCAAGTTACTTCTTAGAATAATTAAAGCAATGACAAAAACAGACCTGTAGTGTACAGACATGAATATCAACAAAGCTATAAAAAAAAAAAAAAAAAAAAAAAAAAAAAACAGCATAGCAAGTCCCTCCCTTCTTTTTTCTGCTGATCCGCACTAACATTTCCTGGTTCGTCCTCTTTCACTACTCTGACATCTGGGGCTCAGTTGCTGTGAATCAATGTGCCGTGAAGATCTGCAAAGTCTAACTGCAGCGGATTAAAGAGGAAATGCACTGACTTTGTGAAACTTAAAACAGAGAAACTTTTTTGCAGACTTGTGGCTGTTGTTCTGAGGGCAAAATGGCACAACCAGGAAGTCTTGTTAATTCAGGTAAATTTCTTTGTTCGATCTGTCAGGAAATAATGAAGGATCCGGTAACTATTCCCTGTGGACACAGCTACTGTATGAACTGTATCAAAATTCACTGGGATGGAGAAGATCAGAGGAGAATCCACAGCTGCCCTCTGTGCAGAAAAGAGTTCATACCGAGGCCTGTGCTGGTGAAGAACATCGTGTTAGCTGAGTTAGTGGAGGATCTGGAGAAGACTGGACTCCAAGCTGCTGCAGCTGATCACTGCTATGCTGGACCTGAAGATGTGGCCTGTGATGTCTGCACTGGGAGGAAGATGAAAGCTGTTAAATCCTGTCTGATCTGCAGGGCTTCTTACTGTGAGGATCATCTCCAGCCTCACTATGAATCATTAAATTTTAGAAAACATAAACTAGTTCAAGTTTCTACCAAACTTCAGCAAAGGATCTGCACTCTTCATGATGAGGAGATGAAGATCTATTGTCGTACTGATCAGCAGTGTATCTGTTATCTCTGCACCATGGATGAACATAAAGGCCATGAAACAGTCCCAGCTGCTACCGAAAGGGCTGACAGGCAGAAGGAGCTCCAGGAGAGACGACAACAAATCCAGCAGAGAATCCAGGACCAGGAGAAAGATGTGAAGCTGCTTCAACAGGAGGTGGAGGCCATCAGTGGCTCTGCTGATAAAGCAGTGGATAACAATGAGAAGATCTTCACTGATCTGATCCGTCTCATCCAAAAAAGAAGCTCTGCTGTGAAGCAGCAGATCAGATCCCAGCAGGAAACTGAAGTGAGTCGAGTCAAAGAGTTTCAGAAGAAGCTGGAGCAGGAGATCACTGAGCTGAAGAGGAAAGATGCTGAGCTGGAAAAGCTCCTAAAAACAGAAGATCACAACCAGTTTCTCCAGAACTACCCCTCACTGTCAGCACTCAGTGAGTCTATAGACTCATCCAGGATTGTTCTACCTCTGAGAGACTTTAAGGAAGTGACAGCAGCTGTGTCAGAGCTCAGAGAGAAACTGTTGGACATTTTGAAAGAAAGAATAAAAAGGACAAGAACAATGCCAGTCATTAAAGTGAATGTCTCACAACCAGAGCCAGAACCTAACAACAGAGATGACTTCCTGAAATATTCACAAGCAATCACTTTTGACCCAAACACAGCTCACACAGATGTTTCATTGTCTGAGGGGAATAGGAAAGCCACATTAACAAAACAACAACAGCTATATCCTGATCATCGAGACCGATTCACGTATTACGATCAGGTCCTCAGTAAAGACAGTCTGGAAGGACGCTGTTATTGGGAGATGGAGTGGAAAGGGGAAGGAGTTCGTCTAGCTGTCACTTACAGGAGTATCAGACGAGCAGGGGTCTCAGACCAATCTGCATTCGGACAAAATGACAAATCTTGGGCTTTACGCTGTGACAGGACTGGTTATCAGTTTTGGCACAAAAATACTTTGGATAAAGTATCAGGTCCAGTTTCCTCCAGAATAGGAGTGTATCTGGATCACAGAGCAGGGATTCTGTCTTTCTACAGCGTCTCTGAAACCATGACTCTCCTCTACAGAGTCCAGACCACATTCACTCAGCCTCTATATGCTGGAGTTTGGCTGTTTAATTATGGGACCACTGCAGAGTTCATTAAGGCTAAATAGGACCGGTCCAGTGACAGGAGGTCAGTGAAGTATGATGTCAGCAACATTTTTAGATTGGTGGGCTCATATTTTGGGCTGAGGTTGGGCCATAAAGACTATGGGCTCTGATAGGTACCCCTCTTTTTAGCTCCCAGAGGCCTAATCGCTAAGTTTTATGCCCTTTAAAGTTTTTGCTCCTAGCTGCCTGGCCTGTGTCTGAACAAGCCCCTTGTGACTGTTTGGTTTGTGGGCAGCTGCTCCTTTGCTTTACTGATTACCTCCCTCTTCCAAGTTGTATAGTTGCCCTGGTACCATCCTGTATGCTCATCTGCCTAGAACTGCTGCATGAGTGTGAGTGTTGAAAGCGTTCTACCTCTAGCCACTACCAACTGTGCACCATATGGTGACTAACCAATAACACAATAAACATAAAGAGACTTAACTCTACAGATAAACCCATGAGTATAATCGAAACTGTTTAAAGTATCAACCCTCCAGACCACTCAGGTCTTCTGGTTCCAGCCTGCTCTGCATACCTAGAACCAGAACTAAACATGGAGAAGCAGCATTTAGTTCCTATGCTCCACTTATCTGGAACAAACGTCCAGAAAACTGTAAAAGTGCAGAAAGCCTGAGTTCTTTTAAATCAAGACTAAAAACACATTTGTTTAGGATTGCCTTCGACTGTTCTAGTTAAACAGTTCAGCTAAAACATATTTTCTTTAGTCCAACTGTTTTTAATATTCTTTTCTGCATTTTTTATTATATTTTATTTATTTTTTTCCTGCTTGCTTTGATTCTATTTTATTTTCCTGTATTTTAATCATATAAAGCACTTTGCATTGTCTTTGTACTGAATTGTGCTATACAAATAAATTTGCCTTGCCTTGGCCTTGCCTAAAGTTGTCAAAAAAAGAAAAAGAAAAAGTGGGTATCCTTTGTAGCAATGTGGCCACTCAAATTCAATGGAGCATTGATTGGATAAAGTCAAACACAATTAGGATTTCATCACAAGATATCAGTTCTTTGGAGCAATAGTATCCTGGTAAATGCAAGCATCATTCTTAACAGCTTCTTGTTTTTTTGTTTCTTTTTTAATGACAAAGAACTAATCACTTCAGTTGTTTGTTGTAGTTTCTCAAAACATTGCATGATGCAATTTTAGGATCAACCCATCTTGTATTTTCTACTCATGATAATCTTTTCTATTTCCCGGATGATTTAAGCCTTTTTGCCACTGAAAATAGCAGGTTAATGCACATTTTCAAACATGGGTCAACCCCCTAACAATCAGCATTTGGCTCCCTTCCCATTGGCAGAAAAGCTGGGTCTAATAGCTAGCAAGCTGCATGGCTTCTGTCCGCTCGCAGGTGCGTGTCTGGTGACATCATCACACTGGGATAGCGATGATGTCAATAGAGTGACAGAAATCAGGAAAGTAAACAATGGAGAGCAACATGTAAGGAAGCCAGGGCATAGTCAGTGTACTTTGTTTCTGAATCGGTCTTACCAGAGCTACGCCATGTTTATTGAACGTAAACAGAGCTGTTTCGATCAGCATGCCGCTCAGAGCTGAGGCAATCTTAACACAGAGCACTTGCTGATTTGTTTGACGTGTTATTAAGCTGCTCCCATGTCCCCTAAAAGCTGATTTTTTCAGAGTTTAAAGTGGTTTTTCGGACAGTGGAAAGGGGGTATTACACGTTCTTACTACCATCCCATTGGTGTTGAGACTTGGCAGTTGATTACTTCTTTCAAACTGTTTTATAGTCAAAAGTGATGCTGAATTGAATTTAGTTAAATCTGAAAAGGTAAATCCTATAACTGTATTTGCTAATTTCTACATACTTCATAAATGTTTTCCATATCTATGCCATAGTTTTTGTTGTTGTTGTTGTTAATAAGTTGTATGTACCTTTTGTGTTTTTTTTTTTAATCTTGATTTTTATTTTTTTTTTTATTTTCCCACATTACTGAGTGACCTATTTGCCTTTTCCCCCCAATTTTTATTTTCCTTGTTCTTTCATCTTTGGCATTGACACACAGCAATAATAAAGTGTATTTCTATTCTACATGGATGACAGTGTAAATATGTGTTTTGGCATCTACTCATTGTTTTCTAACAACATTATAACCAACGACCACTACTTTTAACTACATGGCTCCTGTCATTTCTACAGAGTAACAATATATTATTGTAGAGCTGGAAAGGGTTAAAACTTTTTAAGTTTGGAAAGGTGTAAAAAATAAACTTTTGTTAATATAACACCATTATACTGCATGTCTTACTTTGAAAACAATGTTAAGATTTTAGTTTAATTTTAGTATGTGTACATTTTCCTTATTTTGTTTTAAAAATATATTTAATACAGATATGATTTCTTTATGTTTCTAGTAATAATATTTTGAATAACATACATGAAAAACTACTTACAGCCGCCGCGAACAGTAGTGGCAAACTGCGAAGAGGCGACCGAGCCAGAGGCTGCTGTTGAACGGGATTCCTAGTGACAGAGCAGCCAAATAATATTTTAAGACAGGATCGTAATCTTGATCAACTGACTGCACAGAGGAAGTTTTCAGGTTGACTTTCCATTAAAAAAGCTTTTTTACACACTGACCACAGTGGCAAAGAAAGGATAGGGTAGCTCCGCCCAACGCGCATCAGACCCACTTTATTACCACGCAGCTAGAGCAGCAAAGATGCTTCAGCCGAGCATCAGAACTAAACTTCTATAAGAATCAAAAATGAAGCAGCATTTGCATTTTTGCTACTCCTGCTGCTTGCAGCTTGAACGTAGCATTAGAGCACATAGTATAAAGTTTAGATTTGAATCATTAGTCTGAAAACTGCATCCCATCGGCAGCTTCTATCAGCTACTACAGTACTTTTCCATAGCTGTAAGATTTACAGTTTAATGGTATGTTGATTTTAAGGCACCAGATGTTTAAGATGAAAAAAAAGGAAATTTGCACAAATCATGTTCAGTAAATTTATTGCATATTTTGTATTTTCTGACAGATTATGAGTTGCTGTTTAATGGATGCAAACAAAGATTGAAGAGAGAAAATAAGAAGTAAAGAAGAGAAAATAATCATTGAAGCAGATAACCTCAATTCTTTTGATAAAATTGAGGATTGTGGTTTATGAGCTTCAATCCTTGAACAATCAGGTAAAACGATGAGTAAAAAAGTAAAATACGAAGGTCCTGATAAAACAAGGGGGAAATCTGTCAGCAAACTAGAAAACTTCTGTTCAGTTCGTCTAAATTAAAAGAAAACATTCAAAGTTTCTCCTTTTCCAGTTTAGTAATCCACCATTAAAAACAATCTGGCTTGATTGAGGTCCTTTAATATCTTCCTGGCAATAAAAAAGCTTAGTCTAAAAAACAAAAAAACAAAACACTGGAATGGATTCATGTTTTATCCAAAAACACTAGAATAAAAAAGAGCCAGTAAACGCCCCTGAGGGGTCGTTAATGGTCCAAAAGTCTGCTTAACGCTGTGGCTTTAACTTCCTCATCAAAGGAATGAAATGTAGTTTTTAGGAACGATCCCACGCTTTCCGCTCACAACTCCCATAATCCACTGCTCATCGACGGACTCAACTTGTGTGACGATGTCACCGACCTACAACAGACGAAACGGGATGAAACCCATTGTTTAAAACAAGAGCGCAGCTCTGGATTCAATGTACCAAAAAATAAATTGTTTAAATCCAGAACCTTCAATGTGAGCTCGTCCTCGTTCTTTGCGGTGAAATCAAACACAGCTTTAGCTGTTCCTTTAGCCGCAGACTGCTGGCCTGTGATTGGTTGAGCTGATTTAAAAAAAAAAACAGAGGTAGCCTTTTTAGCCATCCAACAATCTTTTTACATAATAATAGATTGACAACCAAATTGGCAAAAATGTGTTTTAAATTCTGACACAAATCAATTTTTACTTTTCAATTTTTTATTTCTTAATGTGTGTATGACTCTAGAAAAGTGTCGTCTAGATGCCGGAGTCATTTCTTTATACCCTGACAGGGCTGTGTGAAAGCAGCGGGATAGAGACCCTCCATCCCGTCCAGTCGACCTCTCCTCCAATCAGCGTCGATGTGCTCCGTCACTTGAATCAGCGCCCCCTTGTGGAACGACAAGTCCTCTGCCGTCTGACCAGAGAAGTCGAACAGAGCAACCACCCACTCCACTGTCTGTTCCCACAAATAAAATCAGATTTAGTGCGTATGTAAGTAGAGAAAACTGACAGAATCCTAATGAACGTGATAATGCATTCATTAATACATATCTACAAGGATATACAGACATTCTTTCTATGTGTGGATTGCATGGTGTGTTACCGACATCTGGTGAAAATGTCATGTCAATAACACCTCTAGAAATATATTAACTGAGAAAAATGGCGTGTTTAATACTTGTTTTAGCCGCTGTGACAGGCTGAATCAACAGAAAACAGCTTTAGAACAATGGAAAACAAGTAGAGAAACACTCACCTCTAACTCAGATGGCTTAACGGTCACTGTGGATAAACATGCAATGAAGAAAAAAGGAAATTAAAGTGTGTAAATAGGTTTAAAAGCAACTAAGAGAGAAAAAAAATGACAGAAGTTTATATAAGATTAAATTTGATAAATATCTTTAAAAACTATTTTAGCATCTTCTAATCCAACACATTTAGCTTTATAAAAACATATTAAAAGGGATTTTGCTTTATCTAGTTAAATCTAGAATATAGGAGCATCAGCACGGTTTAATAGCAGTCGTATACAAAGTACCTGACAGTTATAATACCATAGTGACCCCCAGTGTCTATTTTCAGTCTGATGTCTTTTATCTACATAACTGGATGAAGTGTTTTAGTGTATTTGATAAGTGGCAAATGCAGAATAACAGAACCTGGGAAAGCAGCAGGCACATGTGTGAAACACGGAGCTTCTAGCTGGGGATGATTTACAGATCTCTGCCAAGTTCAGCTTCAATGAAGACTAGATCTAGAATACTACAGAGGGCGTGCAGGTGGGGCAACGGTTAGTGTGCACAACCCATGTACGGAGGCCTTAAGCTCGGCGTACACTGTAGGGGTGTAAATAATAATCTTTTTGTATTGATCCAACAGCTGACGATTCGATGCAAGAGTATCGATTCCTGTTTTTTCTTTTCTCTGGTCTATTTTTATCCATTTGCTCCTGGACGTAAATCTATTTGCCCTACTACCTCGCTTCCTGGTTATACTCTTGCAGCAGTGTGTCACAGTGAGCTTGACACAGACATTTTTGATTCATGCTCAGTATTTAAGTGTGGTCTGTGCTACACTCTGTGGGTCTAGATACAGCCGAGGCGGTGAGGAAGTGGGGAGAGTTTGTGCGACAACGGAGGGACATGAGGGCCAAAAAGAGCAGAGATCCAGGTGGAAAAAGGGTCTCAGCGTTCTCACGCACCTTGCTCTTCTAGGTGGTCCATCTTTACGAGTTGTTTTTCGCAATTTTGGTCATAAAAACAAAACAAGCCGGCCTCCTGTCTTCGGTCAGCTACAATTTGGGAGAGGTGCAGCGGAGTGTCTGCGGAGGGGACGAGGATGTCAACTGTCTGGATATCCATGCCATAGTTTTTTTTGTTGTTAATAAGCTGTATGTATCTTTTGTTTTTTTTCTTTCTTGAATCTTGTTTTTTTTTTTTGTATTTCCCCACATTACTGAGTGACCTATTTGCCTTTTCCCCCTAATTTCTATTTTCCTTGTTCTTTCATTCTGTACCCAAGGGCTTTCTTGTTTTTTTTTCTTTGGCATTGACACACAGCAATAATAAAGTGTATTTCTATTCTACATGGATGACAGTGTTGGTTAAATATGTGTTTTGGCATCTACTCATTGTTTTTTAACAATATTATAACCAACGACCACTACTTTTAACTACGTGGCTCCTGTCATTTCTACAGAGTAACAATATATTATTGTAGAGCTGGAAAGGGTCAAAACTTTTTATCAGTTTGGAAAGGTGTAAAAAAGAAACTTTTAAAAAAGAAAATTTTAGTATGTGTCAATTTTCCTTATTTTGTTTTAAAATATATTTAATACCAATATGATTTCTCTATGTTTCTTCAGACATCCTTCCTTTTACCATCTTCTTTTCGGAGACACCATCTATGGTTAAAGTGGACATTTATTCCAGCAGATTATAATCTCTGTGACTCACCAGAGTTTTCCGTCTCTCCTGGTTCTGTTGATTCCAGTTTGGTGGTTTCTACTGATGATGATGTGATCTCTGGAAGGGGCTCCAACACCTCCGTGAAGTTGAGTGGAAATATCCCAGCTCGCCCGTGGATCTGGCCCCGCCCCCACTCCTCACCAACCAGCTCCAGGAGGGCGATGACGTCCCCCTGAGAGAAGGTGAGCTCACCTTCCTCCTCTCCCTCGTAGTCAAACAGAGCGACGCATCGTGGCCCGCTGCAGAGACGGACGACACAGAGAGGTCCCAGGGTTAGCATCTGGGTGGTTCTGATTCATCTTGGATTGATCATGGAGTGAAGCTCTCTGACCTGACTGCGGGGGGGTCCGGCTGCTCTTTGAGCTCAGCAGGCAGGATGGACTGCAGAAAGAAAGAAAATAGAGTTAGGGTGAAATAATAAAGGCCTAAAACAGGACTGGATGACATGACCAAATATTACACCATAGTATATGTATTAAGTTTGGTTAATCTGATATAATTCCACTATAAACACAAACAAAATAGAATATTGATATTGAACAAACTTATAGAAATATTTTAGCCATATTTATAAACACATAAAACCCAGAGTGTCAGTGACAAATAATGATAGACTGTATAGTAAACTGAAATGT
Organism: Cyprinodon diabolis; assembly: GCA_030533445.1. NCBI lineage: Eukaryota > Metazoa > Chordata > Actinopteri > Cyprinodontiformes > Cyprinodontidae > Cyprinodon > Cyprinodon diabolis. Next base: position 38,427,282 of record CM060075.1, on the reverse strand, counting down.
TGTAAATGTCTAGGGCTGCAACAAAGCATTATTTAGCAAATCGATTCATCTGTTGATCATATTTTTGCTAAATGTTCCTTAATGAAGAATCTTTCCAAAATGAAACCAGGTAAATAAAACCTGTCTGCTATACATATTTCAGAGTCATTATACACCTGTTAACGATTAATCGATTTCAAACTTAGTTGTTGATTATTTCAATAATTGATAATCAATCTGATTATTTGTTTCAGCCCTAGAAATGCCATAAATCACGGTTATTGAACAAAATTAAAATCACGATATGTTGATACTGAATTATTGTCATGCTCCGGGTTTAAAGGTTAAGAAATATTTATACTAGTTCTGGTTTTCTTAAAATCGATAAAAATAGAAAAGTAAAACCTATTATGAAGTCTTCTATCAAGATATTTTCAATACGTGCTTAAATCATACATTTCTTAGGATCTGCCTTTATTCATAATAAAGCTGAAGGCTTCTGGTTTGTTATAAGCTGTTCTTCCTGGATTTATGGGATTAATGAGCATTGAAGCACAACTCCTTCGCCTCAGTTGTATAAACAGGCTATGGTGCCCTCTAGTGGTCTCACACAAACATAAAACTATGAATTATAAACTCCTCAGTCGACATTTGTGAGCCTCTGTAAATATTAGATAATGTACTTTAATAATGAAGGGCATACTCTCGTGTGTTTGGATGTATACTTAAGCTTAAATCTAGTTCTTTTTATCTTAATTTGTAGAAAGGCTGATCCAGGGACAAAGAGATGAAAACAAGCATTCGATATAAACTGTGCATCTCATCATGAGTAGGCCTTTGTTAGAAAGTTTGATCATATTGTTCCTTTCAAATAGATAAATTAAATCAATGCTGTTTACACAGCAAACATCTGGGGCATCTGGTTTTCATGCAAAGTCTAGGTTGGTCGCGCATCAAGGGGCGTAGCTCCTGCGGTGTGTTTCCACCATCTGCCGCAGTGTTTTGAGCTTCCTAGCATGAATGTGCATCAAGCTCGTCCAATCAGAGAAGCTGATCTGGGAGTTGGCAGAGAGACGGTCTCTGCATCCGTCATCCCCATCCAAAATAAACAAGAATATTTACATTTAAAGTTAAAAAACAGTGGTACCTGTATGTTTTTTTTTTCAGGTACAAAAGTGAGAGTTAGGTGAATAATCCAATTCATTTTTTTTGTTTTTTGTTATTGAACTGTAGAGAAACTATAAATACTATAGAAAGTGTAAAAACTGAAAAGTGTTTGTTTTCAAGTGTTTGTTTTCATATGCTGGCGCTGGAAAACAGGAACAGCAGCAGGAAATCCCAGAAAGCCCAGCCAGCTAGAGGAGCCTATAGCTGTAATCCCAGTGAATGCTGAACCGTGGCTATGGAGGAGTCTATCATTGGGAGCTGCCACACAATAATTAATACTAGGAGCATAATCTGCTGAACTAATTTCATGTTTTGAGGTGAACTCTCTGGCTGAAACATCCTAAAACTACCCTTTTCTCCACTCGTCACGGTAGATAATGCAGCCACTCTCTTCATGGTGTCTGCAGTTTTATACGAGAGAGCAGCAAAATATGGCAGAAGCATCCAAGATTTTAAAGGCAGCATAAAATTTGGCTGTTTTGGAACCGGTGCATCACTTGTGAATCAATCCATCAATCAATCCATCCATCCATCCATCCATCCATCCATCCATCCATCCATCCATCCATCTTCTCTTGCTTAGTATGGGTGAGGGGCGGGGTACACCCTGAATAGGTTGCCAGTTTGTAGCAGGGCAAAATAGAGACACACAACCATGCACACACACACACTCATACCTAAGGACAATTAAAGGTATAGCAGAGGAGTTTAGGGAATTTTCAAAAAGTCCCACCCTCTCTACTTTAAAAAAACAGATGCACATGTACAACCCTGTACCCGCTCCCAAGAGGGAACGTCTATTAAACGACACGAGAGCGTGCACCAGCCCCTTTCTCCTCATGCACGTTTTATTTAAAAGTTGCCGTTTAATTCGTTCATACAAGCTTACTTTCCAAAAGAGGATTTGCAATTTTTCCACTATGTCAGACTCACCAGTAGGTGAAAATGGGGACGAGCACGTAGGACGTCCTTACGTAAACATATCAACAGAATGATTGACAATTAGGAGGACCACTTATTTAGATGATCCACCCAGAAAAAGAACACCCTCCACTATACCTTTAACAGAAGCCAATTAACCATCTCATGTTTTACAATTCAGCTACCGTTTTCATCTGAGTGATGAAGACACATTTAAATTATCTAGAAACTCAATTTGCTATTTTAGGTTGTATTTTTTTCTCATTTTCAATCATGGATGAGCGATATGGATTCAAGATCTAATCGCATCTGGGAGATAACCTTAATTTAAAGGTCAATAAAATTCAGGCGAGGAAATAACCATAGAAATGAGAATATAAGTAAAACTTTGCAGCTGGTTGTGTTCCCGAGTGAGTTAGTTAGTTAATCAGTTAATAGTAAACATCCAGGAACAAAATGTGATGAACAGGAATCAGTTTGGGCTACGGAAGCTCATTGGTACATTGCTGAAATAAAATAAAATCCACACTGGTCAGCCCCAAATGTAAATTAGTATAGATAAATAAATATAGATTCAAGATGAATAGAAATAAGTATATTTTTAAACAAATGCATTAAAACCACATAATGATTTCCTGCGTTGCACCTGGATGTCTGGCTGGTTGAGATCCTCTATGACCGTTTTTGACTCGCTCTCCTTATCCTGGACGGGCTCCGGCTGCGGGTCCGAGTCCAGGAGACACTGAGGCGGGCTGATGACGCTGCTCTGATCCTTCCCTTCATTTGACTCCTGGGGCTCTGTTTGAGTCGGGATCGGATCATCGAGGACAATCAGGACTTCCTGTTTCTGGGAAACAACCAGATCAAAATCAGATCTAAAAATAACGTAGATCTGTTTGTCACCAGCTAATCTCTGGGTGCGTCTGTGTGGGTACCATGTAGCTGCTGTACAGCGGGTGTCCAGGTTTAGGGCGAGGCGGCAGAGGGGGGCCTTTTTTTGCCACCCTCTGTGTCTGCATCTGATTAGCAGTGGGAGTAGATGAGTAGGAGTGTGATGGCGAAGATCGTCCAGCCGGTGTTGTGGAGGCAGCGATCTGATTGGTTGAGGGGGACGAGTTGATGGCTGGGGGTGGCGGTCTCCCTGGGGCGGCTTTGATTGGTGGAGGGCGAAGGGGGAGGAGTTTTAGACTTGGTGGACTTTGGGGAAAAAAAAGAAAAAAGAAAAAAAAAGGATGAATGAAAGAAAACCAAGAAGTCAAAACCTCCGTCAGGCTTTAATTATGCTGGGAACAAATGTTCAATTTAGAAAATAAATTATTATGTCACAATAAAAGCTCTGTAGACTGTGGGGCTTAATTAATAATAATTAGCTTAATAATAATAATTTAGCTCTGAGAAATAAGTACCCATGACATTATATATATATATATATATATATATATATATATATATATATATATATATATATATATAAATATAAAACACTGCAAAATCCATTTGCAGTGTTTATACATACGGCTTTACAATCCACCGAAAGCAGTTCTGTGCAACTTTATCGCGATATAATATATCTGACATAATTGTTTTTAGAATCTATATAATTTTTTTTTAAATAAGGCACTCTAAATGCCACGATAATCACATTTTATGAATTTTAAAGCAAATTAAGGCCTTAATTTAAGAAATAATAAATTCCTTTTAGAAGGTTCCTGGCGAGGGGTGGGGTGGGGGTTTGGGGTAAGTTTATTTAGATGCTGTTGTATTAGAAGAAATGGGGTTGTGTGTTGAAATGCATATTTTAAAACCGCCAGAAAAGGTTCCAGGTCCAGATAGCCAACAAGCTAGCTGTTAACAGAAGCACGGCTGCCAATAGTGCGGCACGGTAGTGATGTTCCCCCTCGCATAGCCAAAGACATGGTGACCCATTTGTACTTATTGCTTTCCTTAATGATTAGCGAAAAAAAATAAAAATTTCGAAAAACAATCGGAAATCAAATAAAAAAATCATTATTAAATTTTTTTTAGGCCATAACAGCTAGCCCTAGCTTAAACTCTGATCTAAATAAATCACTTCCATTCCTCTTTAATAAAGCATTCATAACATAAGGTGTGTTCCTGATGCTGCTCATTCAGTTTATTTCTGTTTTCTCACCGTAGGGGGAGAGAAGTGTCTGAGGACGCTGGGTTTGGAGGGATTTCTGTTTCAGGTTTGGACTGGGGTATAGAGCCCTTCCTCATGGCTGGAGCTGGTGTTGGTGGTTTAGGCGGTCCTGGCGGTTTGGTTGGAGCAACAGGATTGACAGCTGTGGGTTTAGGAGGGACTGGGTTTGGATCTGGACGTGCTGGTGGTACTAAAATCGGTTTGGGAGCCAGATTTGGAGCTGGAAGTGAAAGGAAGATGAGAAATTATATTTACAAAACATAAAAGATCAACCCACTGTGATAGATAAATAAATAAATAAATAAAGGAGAAAACCCATGTCCTGCCTATTCTGCTGTTATTTCTATAACTTTTCCCCTGTGCAGCTAGATGATCAGTTATACATTAGCTCCCTCTACTGGTCTAAAATAGTTTCCATGCACCATTTAAACTACATTTTGATCAGATTCCAAACCTGTATGTGAGGTGATTACTTTGTGCTCACAGCTACTGTTGTGGGAGCAGGTTTGTGTGCTTTAGCATTAAGCTACAACTGACTTTACATTAACCTAGGAACTTTAAAAGTGAGATTAACGGCATCCAAAACAGAGAAACCCAAATAAATAAAACAAAACGGAAAATCCGACATCGTAATGTTTTATATCGAAAAGATTAAATAAATTGGATATTAGGTCAATATAGATTTATAACTCAGGAAAATCAAATTTTTGTCTTATTTTAAACAATTTTTAAATCAGTTCTAGTTCAGCTCTATTTTGTTATTTGATTCAAACTGATTTTCAGAGTCTTTTTTTTTTCTTTAGTTTGGTTCAAAATGAGATTTCGTAAAGCAAAACTGATCCTCTTTCAACATGACTGATGCTATCACTTAAATACTTATTTGTGTAAAGTAAAAACTGTTTTTTTTTTTACCTATCGGTCTCTATGTCTCTTCCAGCGCAATCATTTCTACAGTGTTATTATCAAATGTTGAATATTTCCCTGTTGTTTTCGAACAGAAACAGCAGCCAACGAGGTCTCCTGCTGCCGTAGCACATCTGCCTCCAGCTTTGCTTATATTCAGCATAGCTTAGCATTAGCTTATTTGACCTAATGTTGCTTTTCTAGCACCTCGGTCCAGTTTACCCTTTCTAGATTCTCTTTGATCCAAACCACATCAACAAAGCCTGTTCCTTCCTTCACACAGCTGTTCATTGGGTATTATCTTTAAACAGAGCTGTGGTTGTTTATAACCCAGCAGGTCAGCAGTTTCTGAAATACTCAGACAGCCACATTAAGCACAAACATCCAAGCTCTGTTCCAAGTCTCTTTAAATCCCATTTCTTGCACATTTAGATGCTCAGTGTGAAATTCAGCAGCTGTTCTTCTCCACATCTAAAAGCACAACTGACTGCATTTTTTTAATTACTGCTTTGCGACTGGCTTTTTTAAAAATAAAAATATTTGTATTTTTCATGCAGCTGAGAGTTTATAATAAACAACATCATCTTTTTTTTTTAAATTCAAGTCAGCTTTAACCTTCCCTTTTTAAGTGACTCTAGGAAACTTTAATGTTTTGGCAGAACTTCAGTCTCATATTCTGCAGAATAAACACTTATCTCTTAGAGCGGACATGGACCAGTCTAAATACTGGCAGGGTGAGATTTCTACAACAAGTTCAGGACAAGCCTAGTTTAAAGAGGCAATAAAACAGCTGAAAGCCCAGCCAGCAATCCACACCGAGGGCCAATACACACTTTAAACCCACAACAACAGTGGGGGCTTGTTTCTTCACACACAATCATCCCATTTTTCTCCCACCAAGTTTAGATTGCATAACACAATCCTGCCTCTTTGTCTTGAACCCCAACACGCAGTGGCATACAAACATGCAGCACATAAAATCTGTCCACTCGTTTGCATGTTTCTGCAGCATAATGAATGAGCTGCATTTGTGTCTCTAAGCTCTCAAACACACCATTGTGCTGAAGCCACATCCAGATCAGTGTTAAAGATCACGCAAAGACACACACAGACACTGCAGGGACTGTAGTCTCACCGCTGGCTCTGCGAGGGGAAGCGGGCGCTGCCGGTTTGACCGTGGAACGGCTACTTCCTCCTTTAGCTGGAAGGGAAAAAAAACATTAAAAATCACTTTATATATATAATTAAAGCTCTTTTTACCAACTTTTTTCTTTTTTTTGGTGATATTTTAACTGTGTGACATTTAAAGATGTTTAAGAGCAAATTAAAGTCAGAATTCAGAACATTTATGGAGTGAATTTAGCTCCATTATTTGGAAAGAAAATGTGAAAATGACAATTCAGTTTTTATTTCTAAACTTTTTTTAATGGATTTTTTCACATTTTATTTATTGACTTGAATTTCATTTTTTTTTTTTATGTGTTTGTTTTAATTTGAGTTTCACAAATTAAATTCATTTCTGTGAAGGGGGGGGCTTTCCTGTGGAGGGAGCAAACACGCTTTTCTATTGGTCAGCTGGACGCTAGCAACAACATTTCTATTGGTCAATCGTGTGGGATTGTTTATTGGCTTTAAAGCGAAGAGAATGTGATCTGCAAAAGGTAATTTGAAAAGAATATAACTCGTAAAACTTAATAAAAAAAATAGAAAAACTTTCACGTGAATAAATAAGATGTCAAAAACCAATAACAAAATAAAAATCTAAAAAAATTAAATCTGGAAAATTAGAAATTTGAAAAAGAAAAACATTTGTTGAAAATAAGACGATATATAAATTCACATCTCTTAAAGCCTGCAGCAGGAAGACAGTCTATGAAATCAGCAGCTCCTCAGTTTAGCGTCGTCCTCCACCTGCGGTCAGGCTGCAGACAAACCAGTTCTCTACTGGGCGATGGGCGGCAGCAGCAGTTTGCTTTCCTTTCATCCCTGCTCTGTTATATGTGCATCATAGCATCATGTTACAGACATGCATGAGATAAAATGCTTTGCTGTCTGCAGAGAAGAACCTGATCTACATGTGCTGCTACAACAGCAAGCCGAATTATGACATGTTGTAAACGAGGATATCTGAACTAATATTTCAAACCTGAGCATATGCAGACTGGTTATGTCATGCAGCCAACTTCTGTTGTGCAACAGAAAAAGAAAGAGCACTCACGATTGCTAAAGGATTTGCAGTGATGAAAGAAAGGAGGACCTAAGAAAAGTTTTCCATCTGCATGTTTTTTTTTTTTTTAAACTAAAATGAGTTAGGTTGCTTTCTGTATAACATCTATTTGATACATCAACCTCTGTTTATCCACACAGGTTCAGTTGGCTGCATTCAGCCATGCAAATACTCCTCCTGAATGAACCATCTATTATCCGTTCTTCGGGGAGGTTTTTCCTTGTTTGGACCAAAAACAGGAAAAACAAAACAACACTGTGAAAAAACAGAGTCAGAAATAAACTGTTTCCTGCAGGTTAAGGGTGGGCACATCCAGTCATTCCTCCATACAATAAGAATACATTTAGCAATTTATGAAGGTCAGTTAAAAATAATTAAATAATCAGTATTTTTTTCCCCAACTTGTTTTGTTTTTAAACCATCTTATTAGCTTGGTGTGTGTTGAGAACTTCATGGCTGCTGTGGTTTTTTTTAATAGGCTTTATCAGGGGGAGTGGTGGCTTAGTGGTTAGAGCTTGGAATCCTGAGGTTGGGAGTTTGAAACCTACTCCCACAGAGTGCCACTCTGGGTCCCTGAGCAAGACCCCATAACCCATGGTGCCCCACAATGGCAGCCGACTGCTCCCCAAGCAGATGGGTTAAATGCAGAGGTAGGGGAGTGGTGGACTAGTGGTTAGGGCATTGAGCTTGGAATCCAGAGGTTCTGAGTTCAAGCTCCGCTGGATACATGAGCAAAGACCCTGTTGTCGGAAAATTTAGATTTCTCTTATTTCATATATTAATTTATCCTATTTACTCACTATAAAAGTTTTAACTCAGTCGGTTTCACCTGCAAGGCCACACAATTCTCCTTTTGTGAGGATGTTTGTAGGCCAGCAAAGCTTCTTCTCAAAACAAGCCAGATTCTTTCTCAAGGTTTAATCATAACATTTTACAGTTTAACCAAAGTGTCTGTAATTTCTTTTGACTCTGACTACTTTCTATTGTTGCAAGTAAGGGGGAACGAACGCTGCTCAGGCAGAACAGGGCTGAATACTGTGCCATAAGGGCTGTATGAACTACTCTCTCTTTGCAAATATAAGATATGAATAAATGTGCTGACTGAAATCCACGGATCTTCGTTTATTTAACTGGTGTGAACAGCTGAATATTTTTTCCCCCCACTACAATTCTTAACCCCACACTGCTCCCCGGTACAATGGCAGCCCACTGCATCACCAAGGGGATGGGTTAAATGCATAAAAGTCATTTCGTTGCGATGTATTTGTGAAAGTGTAAAAAAAAAATAATAAAACACTGGAAATTATAAATTTTATAAATTACTTATTAGTTACATTAGTTAGATTCCTCACTGAGAAGCTGACTGCTCTGGCTGTTTACTTGCTCTATTATGTAACCATGACAGTGACAGATGCCATGATGACTCCACCTGTTTGTGGCCATATTTACACCTGGTCAGAGTAAAGTGCTGACTGCTCACCTGTTAATCAGTTTGTGTCTATGAGCATCAGCACACTGTTGCTACCATGGAACCAGTAGCTGACACTTTTAAGTCATTTGTTTTGATTCTTGTTTGGTGATAATTGAAATGATTTGTGATACTTATTCAGTTTCCAAGGATTGTTTATTTATACCTGTAGGTAGATTTTTTCTGAAGTGATTGAAGACAGACACTAAAAAATATTAAGGCTACATAAAGAAAATCACAGCACGACACAGAAGAGGAGATGGGAGTTAAAAATCGAGACTGAAAATAAAAAAGGAAGAAAAAAAAAAAAACATTGTTACAAAAGGCTTCTGTTGTGCTCAAATCTGATTTAATATCTAGTTTAGAATGAAAACTAGACCTAAGATGTTGATTCCAGATTTATAATTTAAGTCTTTCCTTCATTTTAATTTCATCCATTTTTATTTTGAGCTTGCACAGTTTAGGAAAAGCATCAAAATATCATTCTACTTGAGAGTTAAACAGAGATAATTATAAAGACAGCTTCTGAAGCTCATCTGTGGGGCCCAGTCAAAAACTTCACTTCTTTATCAGCAGCTGCTGCTCTTCTAGCCTATCTGGTTGTTAGGCAGCGTAAACAGGAAGCGGGGCATTTCCCTCTTGCAAATATTTGGGAAATAACCAGAGTCCTTTGCAAATATCTGCTATCAGAAACAGGGATCTTAACAAGCAGTGTGTGTGCATCAAAGCTCCAAATTTGAGAGTTAAATCAGCATAACCATTCGCATGATACGTAGAATTTGGATCGCATCTTTGATACCTTAGTCAAAAGAATTACATTTATATTGCTATTTACTATAACAAAAGTAGATTTTGTTTAGAACAGCTCTCTAGACAATTTCATTTTTTAAAGTGCAGCCTTTATAAGGTAAGCAGCAGATGTTGTTGAACTGCTGCTACTGCCTCCAGCTCCTAAAGCACTCGCTTCTCCTGGCTCAGGGGAGGAAGAGGACGATGATGATGAAGCTGTGAGGGTGGTCACCCCCTGGGTTGATGAGGCTGACATGGTTGAAGCAGCAGTGGTGCCATTCGGCAGGTTTAGCAACGACAGACAATGCTGGAGAAGGCGTGGAAGCTGGAGGGGGTCGAGAGGAGCTGGCTGGGGATGTTTCAGCATTTGGCAGAGAAGCATCTAGAGTGCTGTCCTCATTTTCACCTGCAGAGGGCAGTGCTTCCCCTCTGGATGCCGAAAACTGCCTGGTAACAGTCTCAGAGGAGCCTCCATTCCTGCAGACCTCTTTGTTTCTATCGGTGCGGTACGGCATCAGCTCCCCCAGGCCAACAACACCGTCCGGTACTGCTGGATGCAGCCAAGACCCCGTCAGAATGATGGCGCAGCAGTTACATATCTCCTTTTTTGAAGAGAGTTGGAGTCGGAGATGATCCATTTTGTTTTCCAGTGAGCGGATGTTGGAGAGCAGGATTGATGGAAGCGGCGGTCTGTGGGGAATTTCTCTTTAGATTCACAGTTAGCTCCCCTCCACAGCCCCGCTTTCTCCGTCTCGCGCATCTCTTCCTCCGTCCGTTATTTTCCGCTGCTGTCCTCCTGACATCCGTCCGTAGCACTTCGCAGCTTTTTAAACGGTCAAAAATATCAGTATTTAAAACATTTTGTGACCATAGCTCCAGCAGGCGTTGGCGATAATAGACTCGGATTTGATGTTTAGTTTGTATCGTTTTAAGCAGCATATTTTGTGAAATTGTCCAGAGGAGCTGCTCTTGGCCGCTGCCTTGGAGCACTGCAATTGTAACCAAAGTGTCGCCAAGGTAACCAAAGATGCAAACACGCCTTTTCCTATGGAGGACATGGAAATCACCTGATTCTGAGGCCGCGTTCGCGTTCAATTTGAATGAACCGTGACAACAACGTAAATATGGAGAGTGAGCAAACTCAAGCAGCATCAAAAGACTCAAAGATACCGACAGGAGAAGCAGACCTGTTGCTTTATAGTTATAACTGGAAGGTTTTGGGAGTTCATTTTTATTTTTATAATGTTTTTACCAAAAAATAACTTGATTGTTTTAATTTTAATCTCACTTTGTTGGAAGTCTAAACAACTTAAAATCGTCTTCAGAGAGCAAAACAAAATGTTCTTGGAAGGTAAAGATTAATCTATGATGAAAAACTGCAGATAAAATTTACCTGTTTGGGTCACAGCGTCACCTCCGACCTCTTCAGAGCTCTTTTCCTGCTGTGAGGCTCCCAGGCTTGCTCTGGGGGCCACCGGGGGCCTGCGTGGCGCCCTGGGATTCGGTGGGGAGGAACTGGCGCTGATGGAGTGCGTTAGTTTGGGCGGAGGTGGCCGTGGGGCGGGGACAGGCGTACCTGATGGGAGAAGGTCTGTAACATTCTGTGGTTTGGCTGTGACGGAGGGCTTTAGTTCTGATCCCAGATCAGACTTTGTGGTTCTGGTTGATGACGGTTCTGCAGTAGTTTGGGTTTCAGGGTGAGATTCCACAGGGCAGACTTCAGGTGTTCCTGGCTTTCCTGATTCCCCTGCAGCTCCCCCATCTTCCCAGAATGCCCTGCTGGAGGGTTTGGGAGCAGCTGGAAGGTTTTTGGGTTTTGGAGCGATGGCAGGGGGGATTGATTTGGCCGGTTGCCCCAGGAGACGAGGCCGTGGGCGAGGCTCGGGTCTTGTAGCGACTGAACCCTCAGTAGTCACCGTATGGACACCTGCAGTGTCTCCACAGCCCCCATCGGCCACCTGCTGCTCGAACGCCTGAATCCTCGCTCTCAGAGTCGCCATGTCCTCGCCGTCCTCCTCCCCGCTCTCTGATTGGCTGTCCTCGCTGTGGGGATCAGGGAATCCCCAGTCGTCTGAGCTGAACGCCTCCAGCAGCTCCTGCAGATACGGCCCCTGGTTCCCCTCTGGGTTTGTGCGTCCGCCGGCTGCCCGGGCCGCTAAGGTGGCCAGACCGTCCTCACGCAGTTTAACCAAAGTCTGGACTTTAACCTCGTTGGCCGGCTGGCGAGCTAGCCTAGTACGAGGGCGTGGCCTGGGGCGCTCCAATGGGACATGTGTGGACGTGTCAGGAGGAGGTGCCAGTTCCTCAGCAGGTAAACTCTGGTCCCACTGGTGGGTTTGACCCCCACAGGTCAGTAGTGAAGATAAATGCTGCTCACTGAGGGAGGCGGAGCATTGTGTGTGTGTGGAGGAGTGTGTTACAGGCAGAGGATGTGTGTTTGAGGTGACGCTGTTTGTCTCAGAGGAGCTAACAGCTGATTGGTTGGAGGTGATGTTGAGGTCATCTGTATCCGATGAACTGATGGTGCAGGGGGGAGGGGGGCGGGGCGGTCTCCCTGATCTTCTTTCTATGAGCAGGAACAGATTTCGCTTTTATTACACAAAAACAAACCTATAAGAGCGACCAATCAGCTTTCTAGTTTACCGTGTGGATTGGGAGCAGGTCCTGGATCGGTCTGGGTGGCGATGGTCGTTCTAGAAACAGGCGGTGAGGAGGAGGCAGGAGGAAGGAGAACCTGCTCCTGTGTTTTCTCTCTTATCACCTCCTCGTAGGAAGGAGGAGGCTGAGGAAGGAAGGAAACGACGGTAAGAAACGAGCAAAGGGAAACTTTAAGATGAGGTTTTTTCCAAGCAGGTGGAACACAGAGCAGATAGAGTCTAAATTCACTAGCAGGTCACAGTTAGATGGTTTCATCTTGAATGGAGGTGAAGGTTTTAGTGTCCAATCAAAGGAGTCTGACCTGAAGAGCCGGAGCGATCGTGGGTCCCCAGATCTGCGCCGGTGGAGGAGGAGGAGGAGGGATTCCTCCAACAGCTCCTGGGAACCAGGATGTAGAGGGAAGCGGCTCCGCTGCTAAGATGGTGATCTCTGGTCGCCTAGCAACCGACAAGCAACAGGGAATCAAATCAAAGATGTTCAAATCAAAGCGATTAGTCTGTATCTGTAGTCTGAATCATATCAATTAAGAATAAATGCCTCAGACGGTAACATTTTCTCTCTGTTGTTTAAAGATTTAAAATATAAAAACAAAAATGTACATTTTTTTTTTTTACAAATGTATGCAAAAAGAAATTAAACAATTCATCATTTCAGGTTCTGCTTAAAACAAAGTTAATAAAAAACCTTTTCTGTTCTTGTTTGATGATTCTAAAATGCTTTCATCAGAATTTGTTCCCTATAAACTTCCCTAAAACTGAAAACCTTCTGCACCTCAAATGTAATTTCTTTTCAGGCTCAATGAAATCCTAAAAGGAGGTTCTAGATGAAGCAGCTGAATTAATCCTAAATTCAAATGCTGCTTATAGAAGTAGTTGAATGAGTGAAAATGTTTAGTGCTAAAGGGACAGTTACAGATAAAGTCAACATGTAAAACAAGCAAGAATAATTTATGATTGATAAACGTTTGAGTTATAAATGCTGCTGCACATCAGCTTAAATGCATTTCCTTTAGCTGAGAGATAATTAATCATTGAGGGCTTTACCTCCTGTCTCTTTCTCTGTCTCTGGGCGTCTCTAAGACAGAGGCGGACCTTGATGCTGATGGGAAAGATGGCAAAAAAACAAAAAGTACCAATTAGATTAGATTAACAGATTAAACACAGACATAATTGCCTTCTGGATTTCTGCATAATGAAATAATTTTTGGGTTATCAGTAGATTAATCTGGATAATATGATGGTAAAAACCAGAAGAATGCTTCAAAGACGGACCAATGTCAGTTTAACATCATGCAAAACTTTAAATTAGCAAAGAAATGCTTCTAGCAACTAAATCACATCTAAATAAAGAGAACCAGGGTTGGTTTAGATGTTTTAAAGTGGCTCATACTCTAAGTAGGTCTGCTAATAAATGTTTTCTTCTTTTTTTTCCAATGTTACTAAAGATCTTTGTTTGTCTCCATCCAGACAGGAGGAGGTGAAGCTTTGCCAGAAACCTTTGGAGACAAACTTTATGCGTTTAAATAGTTTACTTGAAGTTTGAGATAATTTAACATAATGGAGCTTTATCTTCTTCTATTAGCTCTCTGCTAATAAATCAGATTCAAACAGCTGCTACACTCTGCTACAGTAACAGAACATAAAGGCAGATGTCTGGCATTGTGGAAAAAATAAAGCTTTTAAACTTTTTGGCAGAGGGAAACATGTGGAGCATCTAAGATATTAAAAAAACATCTTTTAGAGCCGCACAATGGGAATCTAAAGGTAAACTTAATGTAGAAAGGATTTTTATTTTAGAGTGGGACAAATCAAAATTAGGTAAAACTAGCTTTTATTACAAAAAAAGGGCTAAAATTAGGTAAAAACTTTCAGACTTAGTTAGAATATATTTAAACAGACCTGAGCTCAGTTTAAACTGAATGTTAGTTTTTAATCTTTGCTGTAGAGTTTTAACAGCAACTTAACTTAGTACATACATCGGTAAACTGCCCCAAAATCAGCTCTGATCAAAACTCTTCCTTTAGGAAATGCACCAGAAAAAATACTACTAGGGTAGGGAATTAATAAGATTTTCACAATTTCAATTCCCTTATCGATTCTGTGAAACTATTCGATTCCTTATCAATTCACTGAACAATGAACTTGGTAAGTGCACAGTGACATTTGTCTACCTTCGCCTGGGACTTTCTATTTCTGCCTGCCTCAGTGAAAACAGAAGGCAGTGAACGGGAGCTGCCAGCCTCTGAGCCAGCCAGGCTACCCGTCTCGTCACAGTCATCTAAATCTAATGGAGAAGGCATCCGTTTAATGAAAAAGCATTACTGTACAATTTAAGGAAATAAACGAATCTTCCCCTGATTTAAATAAATGAGCGTCACCTTTTTCTCGCTCCCTGAACTGAGGAGCAAATTCGTAGCATGTTTGATAACCTCAAAGAAATGTAGGAAATTGGTTTATTTCCAGAAATGGCATTTGCTGTACTATGAACCTCATTAAGCACAGCCAGTGATATCAAACTAGCTACTTGCACAAGAGTTGCCTTCCATGCTGGTTGTAACTTTAGCTTCTGTCCGGAAGCATCAAAAACACGCCATTCGTTAAAATGTATGCCATTTTAACGAATGGCATATATTTTAACACTGACATTCGCTAAATTTATGCCAGGTGTTTTTGCATGTATTTCCTCCCGCGGATGTAATTGCCACTTTGCAATGATTGCAAAGCGCCTTGTTACCACATATGTCTTCCTTAAAATGAAGCCAGACTGTCGGTCACTTTGACCGCTTCTGTTTTGCTGTTCTAGACGTATGCCTGGTCACGTCGTACTTGCTTACTGAATGCTGTGTACGTCACTTGCATAAAATATGTGATGTAAATCATGCTGCTCAGAGCTAGGCTCTGGTGCGGCCTGGAACCTTTAAGAGAATCATTAAGCATGCTGCCAAACAGTGCCATGGAACTGGAACACACGGAACCGGTTCTGAACAGGAACCGGTTTTCGATACCCATCCCTAGGTTTAACAGAACAATATATAAGGGGTTTGATAAATTCATGAGTTTTAAAAAGCTCAGATTTAATGCCTAAATAAGGAGACTTGTGCAAGTCATTCAGTCTCTAAATAATTATGGACTGAAACAAGAAATCTGTATCATCCCAAAAACAGAGCAAATTAGTGCTTTTAATCAGAGTCAAACTTGAATTAATTTGACTGTAATAATGCTTTTCGTGACGATTCATTATAATCTCTACTCTTTACAGATCATTAAAAAAACGTTTTACTTACTTCTCTTGATGACGGCTCTGATGGAGGAGAGAGGACCCTGGCTGCAGAGAGAGAAGAATATCATTATTTCACCTCTGCAATTACGATTTTCTCTCTCTTTCAGCTTTTAAAGTACTTTCCATGCTTTTCAGAGGCAAATTATACTGGTATCAAATTTAACAGTATTGTTATTTTATGAATTAACTGTTTTGATCACAAAAAAATTATAGTAATAATCTTGATTTTTATTTCTTTTTTTTTACAAAGATCACAATGTCTGGGTCTACCTTAATTCTCGAATACAATTTCAAGAAGTTGATATTAAACGATTAATAATTAAGTAGTAATGCAATATAACAACAAATACTGAACGTTTACTATAAAATGAATAAAAAAAAATAAAAATGTTTTTTTCCCCAAAACCAAAAGCATGTTTGGTCGGATTAGTGGAACCCTTCAACAACAACTTTTAGCTCAGCTCTAATGTTAAAGGGGAGCTCAGGCTGCCATAAAGCAGAGCTCTGGGTCACATGACTCATTTACCCCATTTACCCTTGAAAAACAGAGACCGGGTCGAGCTCGGATCAGTTAACCAGGCCAAGCTCGGTTCTGACGACCGTTTACACATCACGCTATCTCAGTTCCTCGACTCCTCGCCTCCTAGTGACGATCTGTGGTATTACTGCCAGTATTGAAGGAGGAAATCAAACAGGTGGTGGCGGTAATGCACCAACAATTGTTTGCCAACCGCCATAAAACACAAGAAGAAGAAGAAGAAGAAGAAGAAGAAGAAGAAGAAGAAGGGAATCAAGCAAATCAAAATGGCGGGCCCGTCACATTCAGAAAGTTATTCTTGATTATTATTGCTGTACTTCGGTGTTATTATTTAAAATGTTGTGTGGAGAAAATTTCAATTGTTGTTTATAGTTGTTCTTCTTCTGTTTTGTGTTGGTTGGCAAGCAACTTCCGCAGGGGCATTACCGCCAACTACTGGAATGGAGTGTGAATCGGGATGTGCAGCCAGACGGAGATGACGCGTTCTGCTCATGCTCTTGTTATCAGAGAACCGAGCCGAGCCCACCTCTGGAACTGGTCTGCAGTGGTCTGCGCGGTTCGGTTGTGTCTAGCTCGGTTCAGTTCAGTTTGCTTTCCATTTACACACGATAAGTTATCTCAGTTACTGAGCTCGGAACGGTCTCGGCACGGTTTTTCTAGGGTAGTGTAAATGGGGCAATTAAGAGAAGAATCCAAAACTCGCTTAATGAGGACAGTTTTAGAGAAAAGCAGCCCGCAAAGAGTAACGATACACACCAAGTGCTAAATATTGACCTGAACATTTTCTAAATAAATGAGGCAATTACTAAAACTGAGATGTCTGACGATCTAGTGCTGGATTTATGAAGTGTGTAAGACAGCTGTAGGAATTTGAATTGTCAATAAATGCCTCCCCCCTCCGGAGGACAAAATTGTGTGAATCGTTTTCAAGTGTTCTTATTTCTAATTCTACCAATGAGCTTCCACAATACTATGTTCAAAAGTTATACAGTGATGTTTTAAACTTCCTATGAGCATTGAGATAAAACATCCGTTCTTTGACGAGTCGCTAAAACTTTAATCTGATGTTTTTGGTTCGAAGGTAACTAAGGAGTCCCAGGATCCGATGACACTCGGAAACAGAACCAAAGCTGCCAGGCTTTAAAGGAAATCACCTGCATCTCTAAATCTGTTCAATCTGACAGCGTTTATTTTAAACCTTTAAAGGAATAGTACACCCAAAACATGATTAGCCTTCATTTTCTACTCACCCCCATGCTGAACAACACTCTGGAGTACTTTTTTGATATCTCAAATGCATCTGGAGATCTGGGAGGCTTCTTGCTGTCTGCTGACATTCAAATAATAGAGGTCTATGGTGCCCGAGGCAGAAAGGTCCATAAAAGTCCACAAAAAACGTGTCAATATTCCTCCATACTGCTCGTCCAATGTATTCCAAGTGTCCTGAGTTGGTAGCATCCAGAATTTACTCGAAACAAAGTCATTTAGAATGTTTTTAGAGCATAAACAGTAGTGTATAGGATTTCCTAAAAGCGCGCCCCTGCGAGTTCACGAGCCTACGGAAACCGCGGCAGACCAAACCAGATGAAAGTGCGCATTCAGCTCGGCAAAGAACTCATGCTCTTTCTCAACACTGAAGTCCTCAGACATTTTTCTTTCGTTGTTTCTTTCTTTGCACAGGTAAACAGCACATTTCTTCTTCTACGCTTGCATTATCGGCAGAGCAGACGCTGAATGCGCACTTTCATCTGGTTTGGTCTGCCGGCTTCCGTAGCGTCGTGAACGCGCAGGCGCGCGCTTTCAGGAAATCCTATACACTACTGTTTATGCTCTAAAAACATTCTAAATGACTTTGTTTCGAGTAAATTCTGGATGCTACCCACTCAGGACACTTGGAATACATTGGACGAGCAGTATGGAGGAATATTGACACGTTTTTTGTGGACTTTTATGGACCTTTCTGCCTCGGGCACCATAGACCTCCATTATTTGAATGTCAGCAGACAGCAAGAAGCCTCCCAGATCTCCAGATGCATTTGAGATATCAAAAAAGTACTCCAGAGTGTTGTTCAGCATGGGGGTGAGTAGAAAATGAAGGCTAATCATGTTTTGGGTGTACTATTCCTTTAAAGCCTGGACCATAACATATATGTCACTTTATTAGAGTTGTCATTGAACTTTTTGGCGAATTACATCAAGAAAGAAGGTTTGTATAACTTAAATAAGAGAATATATTTGCATCAAATTTGATACATACATCTCTCTATAATCTTTTAAACATTTTCTGTTCCCTACATGCAACTTATTGTTCAAGTGAGGATTTTCAAGAATAAAAATATAACATTGATGATGTAGAGGTGTCAAAAACCCATGTATCAAATATGATACAATTGGCTTCAAAGGGTTAAACTTTTTAATTTAACTTCTTCCTAGTAAAGAGGTTTACTTTGTGATGAAAAGAACAAAAACAAAGAACCAAAACAAGCCTCATTGTGTTCAGATTTATAGAAATAATTTCCTCAATTATATTCCTCAAATAATTCCAATTAAGCACGCATATGTTTTTTTTTTTTTAACCATATTCTAAGCAGTGTGTGTGGAGGAGTAAACATTTGTGTTACCACTCAGTGTTAGATGAAGATACAGTTTGTTAGAGCCATAGAAATAGAAAACTAGAGTGGAAAAACACAGAAACAATAACAGTAATTGCTCCACAGGCTGATACCTGCTCCGGCTGATTAGACGGCCGCACATAGGTTATAAAAACTAATTCAACCATCATTTAAGGCTCTTCTTTATTCGTTGCCCTCGTTATCTGGTAAAAGCCTAGCGTGACAATTGCTCTGATTAAGATTTAAGTGTTTAAGTCTAGTTTGCTTGTTTTTTTCTTTGGAGTTATCCTTACAGGAAGTTTTATCTGTGAACATTTCTGGGGTTAAAGAAAAGGAGCCCGACTACAATCAGGGTGCAGTCACTTTAACATTATCCATTTATCCTTTCAATGCCTGAATCATCCTTTTATAAATACATCGATACAGCATATGAATTAAATAGGAGTCATAAAAAAATAATAAAAAACACAGAATATGGTTAATTTCTCAGTAGGAAGCTTTAGCTCATAAGCTGAGACATCTTGGATTAGCTCCTTGTTTTCTGAATCAAATTTTGTTGCAAACTGTGTTTCTCTGTGTTGAATTTGGCAGATTGTTTTAAAGCCCTTTCTCCATTACATCATTCCTGGGTGTGAGTGTTGATGACTGACAGCAAATCAGCTCTGGCAGAGGTCGACATTAACCAGAACCACAGAGGCAGGAGGACAAATCAACTGTCAGTTCTGTGAATCTGAACCAAATTAGCACTTTTACAGGTTTGATTGTTAAAATATATAAATATGGATTACATTTAGCCCAGACCTTTGTTCTCGTTATTAAAATATAGCTTACAGCAGATCAAATCCAAGTTTATGTATACAGCACATATAACAATCCAGATGTTGCTCAGAGTGCTTTACATATCAATATCAGAGCAAGAAGTTTAAACAACAGATAAATGCAAAAAAAAAATTAAAGCAAGAAAATACATAAGAGAAACCAAGAAAACCTGTCAACAATATAAACATAAGGACTTAAAAGTCAGAAATGCATCCTAAGTCCTGGAAATGAGGAGCAGAGGTAGGAAACACTGAACCTCAGTGGTTAAAAAGAAGGTGGGAAAAATGCGATGGACTGGCGACCTATCCAGGGTGTACCCCGCTTCTCACCTATATGCTCGGTTCGAATTCATGAGATGCGTCCTTAGAAGGCCAGATTCAAACGACGATTACGTCATAGCGCGGCGCCGAGGTCTGGTCGGATTCCAAGACTCCTCGTTATGCAACCTTAAAATGCGTCCTTCTTTTTGCCCGATTTGAAGGATGGGTCCGATGTATCCTGGCTATCCTTGGATATCCCAGGATTCATTGCGAGACCAAGCAATGAGGTTACTTGTAGCCGAACAGTGGTGAAAATTGGAAGTTCAGTTTAATATAATACATGTCAGTGAATAGTCCCGTCTGAGAGTAATGAAAATTAGGGATGCACGATATTGGGATTTTGGCCGATATCCGATATGCCGATATTTTAAAACTCATGTAGCCGATAACCGATATCGATACCGATGTTAAAGCTGGACAAAAATAAGTAGTCATTGAAAATAGCAGTTTTATTATCCATTTCTGACACTTTGAAAAATAATATACTCAAATATATTTTCATATGCAGATAACAAATAGATTATTTAAAAACGCGGTATTGATCTATTTTACTTTCAAAATCTCGTGAAATTTCATCATTCTGTTACAAACTCTCGTGATATTTTGCAAATTCTTGTGAGATTTTGTTAGTAAAATAGATCGATACCGCGTCAATATATCAACATATAAAAATATGGCAAAATTTTGTGAATTTTCGGGGGATTTCGTAGCATAACGATGACATATAGCAATATTTCATTAGTAAAAGAGATTGATATGGTGTTTTTAAATGGCAATATATCAGCATATGAAGATATTGTGATATTTTAATGTATCAATATTTTTTCCCTCGTCTTTAGAAGTTTTTAAGCCTGTAAAAAAGAAGTTTTTGAGGAAGAAGAAGTAGTATTTTTTTTTTTTAGACTTTAGAAACTCAGAAGCTGATCAAATATCGCGTTAAATATCGGTGTGGTGGCCGATGTCCGATATTCAGTTTTAAGGCTGATACCGATAGGGGGCCGATTATATCGTGCATCCCTAATGAAAATAGTTGTTTTAATTGTTATTAAGTCAGATATGTGCCGGTAATGTTTGATTTATCTAAAGGTTTTTATCTGTTACTGTGTAAATGGGTTTGGCTGTAATTTAAGGACAGATTCTAATATATTTGCAGGGTGGGGACTATAAATCTGATAGGATTTTTATCTTTTTATTGCTGTTTTGCACAATATGCTTAACTAAGTATTTTTTGTTGTTGAATATTAGAGATTTTGCAGATATATTTTTTATACATACATTGTTTAGATTTACTTATATATTTCTACCCCTTTTATAGAATAGAATAGAAAATCCCTTTATTGTCCCACAATGGGCAGATTTACAGCAGCAGAAAGATTATTGAAAATGGTCACACAAATGTGGACCTTAGAAAAATTTACAAGAATAAGATAATAGGGAAGAGTAAAAATATAAAAAATACAATTCTGTAAAATGTTTTAACAATATAAAACTGTAGAATAAATAACCAATATGCAGCTATGGACATTTTTACAGTGATGGATATTTGAAAATAGCAGCAACATCAGAGATGTGCAGAATGACAGCAGCAGGTTATTTAACTGACTAAGGTTTCTATCATTACATTTGATTTTATTTGTTCCTGCTCCCGGTGGTTGGAACCTTTAGTCCTCTCTGGATTCTTGTGAGTGTAGTCGTTGTTCACTTTATAATAAAAAATAAGTAAACAGTTTAGAAAATGTCGGTATTCATTCTTTTCCTGCTTTGTGTGTCAACTTTCATGGTTGCTAAGCACAGAGCATACGGCGGTAAAACCCGTCGAAGGGTAGACCTGTTCGAATTTATAGCCAAAACTCTTCCGGTCTCCTTATTTTCACGGACTTTGAAGGATCCAGTCTAGGTAGACCGCGTACTTGGAGGATGCAGCCCATGAATTCAAACAGAGCCATTGACTGCCAAAGAGACAGGCACTGGCCCTATCGCTATCCTGACGGAATAAACAGGACACTCAAAAATTTAACTTAAAAAATAAGTATTGAAAATGTAATCACTTTGAAATAGTAATGTGAATTTTTAGCTTGAAGAGAAAATATTTCAACTGTGTAGAAATAATGACAATGAACTTCTTTTTAGGTCAAAAATGTGTTCTGAATATATTTTAACACTGAAACAGTAAGTACAAACATACAACATTTAAATTTCAGTGGCATTTTTAATTCAAATCCCAGTGACACAGATTTACTTCCATAGTTATCTACCTGCTAAGCTAAGAGTGAGGGCAGGACATTCTACCTTAGGAATACAGTAAAGCCAAACTACAACCTAATGCTTCAGATCTCTGCATTGACATCATGGCACAGCATTTGTAATCAAAACCACATTTACTTGATTATAATAGCTTTATGATGCCATTTACACTTCTGAGTCATCCTCTGTGGGGGTTTTATGTTGTGCTGCAATGGGACTGCACTCAAAGCTGTCTTTGTTTTGCAGTTTTAAACATGTGTTTTGCTGAAGGTCAGGAGCTGAAAGTAATAACAGCAGTGCCAGCCTCTGATGACGAGTGGGAAACTTCGTTAACATTAACATTAAAACTAAACATGGCCGAATCAGAGAGGTTTAGATGATTCAACACCTGCTGCTGCTGGGTCATGTTTCTCTGTTTTTAATGAATAAACTCCAGATCCTTAAACCCCATGACTTTTACAGGTCGCCATGCCAACCAGCCAACAGACTAAATACTTTGGGGAGTGTGTAAGAAGCAGAGACCAAAGGGGAGGAAAGTTAAAACGTGGAAGTCAGTAAGAGAACAGAAGAAATGTGCCTGAGCCGCAGTTAAACAGCAGGATGAGTTTAAACCGCATGCAAATCTCTCCTGAACATCTGAAGAGGTTTTCCTTTGTTCTATCTAAGCCAAATAACCCTTGCATTCGATTAAAGCAACTGTCAAAGATCAAAAGGATTCAACATCAAATGCTCCTCCTTGGACCAACCTGCCTTCCCCATGTGGGGGAAATAAAAAGAAAAGAAAAAAGGTTACCTGTGGCGATGCTCTGGCTTACGTCTGTCAGGCCGACCTGAGGAGAAGCAGAAAAGCAGTTGGCAATCTGAAATAATAAAGCTGCGCTTCCATATCCTGATGAAGAACTCAATTAGAATGAGGTAACACCTCCTAGATTCTCCTCTTTTACTCCTATTCATGATGTGTCACCGCTCTCCCCGAGGTTTAGCATAGTCTGAAAATATACATTAGCTGTTTAAAGGTCAGCGAAAAACAATCTAACTGGATCAATATATGAGCAGGAAGCAGATGGTGACCTTGCATAGACTATTAAACATGGCATCCATGAGGCCTGGTTTCTGCACGGATTGATGGTGTCATCACACCTCTGATTGCATGTATAGACCTGCTATTAAAAGAGGAAGAAAAAGTTAAACTTACAGATTCCGCCTTCATTACGGGCCATTGACTGATTGATTGATTTTATTGATCTCACAGTGGAGAAATGTACTCATTACGTCAGCTCAAATACTCAAAGAAGAAGTTGTTAAAGGAAGAAAAAGGTGCATGGATATATACAGTATATACAGTGCATCCACATATGACAGCTTTTTATTTTATTTTTTTTAATAGTAGGATCATTTTACAGGGTTAGTGCACTGGGTTATTACATGGGTATTTATACAGCCAATGAACTGCTTTCAGTCTGGGTTGCTGCTGCTGCTACTTTTAGACACAGCAGGCAAACCTGTGGCAAGCTAGGCGATGGGAAAGAAGGAGAAGACGATGAGAAAGTGAAAGAAAGTTTGGACTGTAGGAATAACGGCAGTGAAGTGGTGACAGAAAAGTGAAATGGTGCTCAAAGATGACCCTGCACATTTTGAGTATGTTTGGCTCAACCTGCTGCTGTGAAGCAGGATTCTCCACCATGAACAGAATCAAAAATCAATATGGATCCAGGCTTATAATGAGCACCTTGATATGTGCTTTAGAATGACTTTGTCTCCATTCAAACCAGGTTTAAAGCCTTGCAGGGCAGCATAAAGCCCACTGCGAACATTAAGACAGAAAAAAGAAAGAAAAAAAAATTCAGTTCAGGTGTTTTATAAAATATGTGAATCAGGAAATTTTCTATATACCAAACTGAATGATTGTTGTTCTCTACTTGAAAATAAACACCTTAAATTTTAAAATGGAAAGATGTTCTAATTTTTTAAAATATATTTTTTTATTTAAAATTTCAATGTATAACACGGATGCATAAAAACCTAATTTTATTTCAGTGTTAAATTATCTTTAAAGTAACAGATTATAAATAAAAAGGTCTCTGAACCTTTACTGGTTGATGATTTTCTTTATTCGGACCCTGCTGATTTTTTTTTGGTTACCCCTGCTTTAGTGTGTGAACTGTTGTTAGGCAGCATCGACAGGATAAAGATCAGTCTCTGTCCTGAACAGCTGGTATATACTGGTTCCATCTACAAGCATGATGATCCTCAATATTGCAAATATGAACGAGATGCAGAAATCTGGATCAATTTAAGTAAAACAAGCCTGATACTCTAGTCTCCAGATATTATTATGCCTCCTTGATGCTCCGTAGAAAAGTGATGAGGTCATCTTAACTCTTATTTCCCACAGATTGAATCACAGCTTTTGATCTGCCCACTCTGCGTTTAAGCTTCAACAGACACCATCTTTTTTCTCCTCCTTAACTTCACAAACTAACACTTTTTACATTTTATTTCTTTAAACAAGACCAAAAGAATAAAAAGTCTAATAATTTTCTGAGAGAAGAGCGTTTATAGAAGGACTTTAATGTGAAAATGGCACTGAAACTTTACCAGGATCATTGTCTAAGCTACACAATTAAACTAGGTGGTATATTTAGGTTAAAGTATCAGAATAAAGCAGTCTTTTCATTTGTAATGGAAACTTTTTCTGTGAGCAGCTGACAGAGAGCCAGGAGGTCAGATAAAAGTCCAACCTAACAACCAAAGGAAGAGTCCGTCACATCCTTTAGATAAAACTGTCAGCTCCAAGTTGACAAAGGATCCAGAAAAACAAAGAACTATTTACTAGTTTCAGCTGAAGCTCCTGCAGTTTTATCATTTAAGTTAAAGAGAAACATAAAAACTAGGAGACTTTCCTGTGTGGATGTGAGTTTTTCCATTTCCTACCTCCTTTCCTTTTTTTTCTTCCCAGTCCAAACCGTAAACCAGCTAAGCTTGATTTGCTTTAGATTCAAACACAGCTAAACATTTGCTTCTTCAAAATGTAACTTTGATCCTTACTTTTCTTCTTCTGCAATCTATAAAGGCAGAAATTAATCTCCTCACTCCCCTCTCTGCTTCTCCCCGACTTCTTTTGGTCTCTGAAACTCTAACCGGACCGTCCCTCAGCTCAGGCAGGCTCCCTGATTGGCGGAGAGCTTCCAGGAAGTGAGGCTGTGATTGGCTGCAGCAGGATTCTGCAGGAGTCATCAGTTCTTTAACATTTCCAGATGTTAGCTTTGAGCTGGAGCCACGCTCTAACATGCAGACCAGCAATGCTGCACATTTCTACTCCGCGCTCGTCATCGGGACAGTTTCTGTTTTCCCTCAAGGAGGTCAGAGGTCGAGGGTTAAGTGGAATGATGTGATTATTTTTTTTCTCAGAAAAAGAAAAAGAGAAAAATGAAATCTTTTTAAAAGGTTGTCCAACAGATGTATCCTGAAACAAAATTAAGAATTTCTAATCGAATATCCAAGATGATGCATCTCTGCAAGTCAATGAAAGCTTATTTTAAAGCTTAAAAAATTATTTTCAAACACAGAAAATTCTGTATAAAAAAGTAGAATATTGGAGATGTTGATTTTAATGAAAAATATCAGACAAATTCAATCCAGAAAGGAGTAAACTTAAAGCCTCCACTGTTTTTTCCTTGGACTGTGCAAAATAAAACACCCACATGTGACATTTATCACCTCACAGACACTAAGAAGAAGGTTTGTGGGAAAAGCAGGCATGAATGTTTAACTTTTAAAAAGCAGGGAATGGGTCAAAAACTGACGACATTTTT
This sequence comes from Cyprinodon diabolis, assembly GCA_030533445.1. NCBI lineage: Eukaryota > Metazoa > Chordata > Actinopteri > Cyprinodontiformes > Cyprinodontidae > Cyprinodon > Cyprinodon diabolis. Next base: position 38,401,382 of record CM060075.1, on the reverse strand, counting down.
CTGATAACACGGAGGGAAAACGAAGATCTGGCATCAATTTGCAATGATCATTTATACGGTTTTCACTAAGCTTCATCTGCCAGAGCAAAAAGAAACAACAACAACAACCACCCCCCTTAAAGAGATGATGCCAGAAAAATTAATAACAGATTGAGGCAGGTCCTCTGAGAGCAGAGAGACAAAGCTGGAGCCCTGCACACAAATAGTAACATTGGTTAGCAGGGAATCAGTTCATCTTGTTCACAAATTATGTTTCCTTATTTATTGTTTAATTGTCTTTACGGCTGGGTATTTTGGCCAAATTCCTGAATCGAAGATAGATAGAGATAGATAATAGATAGATAATAGATAGAAAGATAGAAAGATAGATAGATAGATAGATAGATAGATAGATAGATAGATAGATAGATAGATAGATAGATAGATAGATAGATAGATAGATAGATAGATAGATAGATAGATAGATAGATAGATAGATAGATAGATAGATAGATAGATAGAAGATAGATAGATAGATAGATAGATAGATAGATAGAAGATAGACAGAAGATAGATAGAAGATAGACAGAAGATAGATAGAAGATAGATAGATGATAGATAGATGATAGATAGATGATAGATAGAAGATAGATAGATAGATAGATAGATATAGATAGATAGACTTTATACAGTTCTAAATCGATTCAATCTGTTTTTACAATAATGAAAGTGGTTCAAATGTGTTTTAAAATGCTCATGTATTTTATTTTTTCCTGTCATATAAAACACAAAGTGCAAACTTGTAAATCAGATATTTTAAACTTAAGATGTGAACAAAACTGCCTCAAAAGTGCAAACTTGTTTGTTAAAATTGAAAAAGTGAAGCCTCACACGAGCAACCAGACGTGACACAGCGGGGACACAGCAGACATGTATGAGCTACATTATCTTCACTGCACAAACCATATTTGCAGCGTTTTCTGTATAAACTAAAGGGTGTTTGCTGGTCAGCCCCCATTTGTTAATGTCTTCAGTCAACCTATTGGCTATATTTGCAGCTGTCTGGCTTGAAGTCATCTTGGTGATCAGTAGCATGAGATGCGAGGCGCCACTCATTAACAATGTAGTGGGAAGTCACCTTAATGTCACATATCCAGCACATTATCTTTAGTTATTTTAAATCCAAATTGGTTCCAGACATCAGACTTCAGTTGGGACAGCTTGCTGAGCGGTGTGTTACTGGGGTCGGCATTTGCACACGCCTGCTCATTTGAATGAGAGCTTCAATATAAAACTAATCAATCTCATTCCCTACACATCGATTTTGCAAAAATGTAAACGAATCGATTGAAAAATCGATTTTTTTACCCAGCCCTAACTGTCTTGTTAAATATTTTCAGTTAAAGCAAAGGAAAGTGCTGATTTGAGAATGCGATGATGGAAGCTGAAGATGTTATAATTGAGCTCATGAGAAACACAATCAGTGTAAAGTAGAGATGGATCGATGCGTCGGTCTGATCATATTTTTGGTCACTATTAGTGTTTTTCGGGGGTATCAGTCAAAGAAAGCATGCATTGGCCACTTTACTGGTGTATTCAGCCATCATGTCTTACTGTAAGATCATGTGACGAGTGCATACCAGGCTTTTTTTGCTCATTTAGACCCCTGATACAGAGCATTGTAATTTCTTTAAGTATTTCTGTCAAAGCTCTCCTCATGCAAAGACTATAAATATAAATGTGTAAATGTCACATATTTTAACTTGCTTTCTCTTCTGTCTGATCATCACCTTTACTGTGTTTCTAAGAACAGTGAAAGTTAATCTTCAACCTAACTTTGTTACCGGGTGACTTCTGTCAAAATGAACCAGGAAAAAAAATGAGATGCAACATTAATCGAATGATAAAACAATCTGGGAAGGATACTTTTGTTAATATGTCACCATTTTATTGATCAAACATAATTATTATTTAATGAAACTGTAAACATGAAAGACCTTGCTCCATTTCCTTTATTCAAAAGGTCAGAAAGAACATCAGAAAAATGGGTGAACATAAAGTTCTTATTATAGCATCAAAGGTTATGTCCGTTTGTCTCCTACACAGATATCTTTAGCGATATTAAACCTTTGTCTTAAATACACCATGTGTACAAAAAAATCTAACTTTCCAGTTCATAGTGAATATTAAGCGCTTGGTTTTCATTTATTAAATCTAAATATATTATTTCTCTGAATCAGAGCGAACACTGAAAGACTAAAACTGATACAATTTCAACATCATTTATAAAGACAATGAAGAAAACATCTAAGTCGGGTTTTTGCAAATCAAAGCAGCTCATCCAGCTGCGGAAACACAGATTATCCTAATTAAATCTGCATAGTTGACACTACACTTATCACATTTTTTTTTTTGTAGCTCTATAATAACCATGTGTAATAGTCCTTATACCCACTGCTAATGTCTGCTTCCTGTTCTGACGCTCTAATGTTCATCCTTTTCTGTGATCCAACAAAGCAGACCCCTAATGCTGTTTTTTTTAATGATTTATGTTCTAAACGCACTTTTTTTAAGCTTTAGCAATGCAGACAAAAGTATAAATGACAAAAATGTTAAAAGGTATCTAAAAAAACAGAAGTAATGACGATTAAAATCAATGTGTGGTTATTATAAATGTTGCGTTTAAAGGATTATTTTGCTAAATCGATTAATCTGATAATTTTTTTTCGATTTATAATAAGTTTCAATTCAATTCAGTTTATTTATATAGCGCCAATTCACAACACATTATCTCAAGGCACTATATAGAGACAATTCAACCAGATAGCATTTAGGGATTCAGGGTTAGGGCGGATGTTTGGGTGCAGTAAGCTTGTATGAGCGGAGAATTTTTAAACAGATTTCCATCCCCTTAACCCTTTAAAGCCTGATCCAAGAATAAAACAAAACAGAAAATTACTTTTTTTTGGTTTGAAGTCCTTATTTGGCCTTTTAACAAAATATGTAAAAAGAAAAAAACAGAAATACATTTTTGATATTAATAATTTATTACTATGGGATAAGTCAAGACAATTTTTTGTGTAGTCTTCTGCCCTCTGTTATCAGGTATATCTGATTGTGTACAATAGGATTTTGAGCAAAGTTTCTACCATTAAATTATGCGAAAGGTGTCAGACGCAAAACATTTCAGAAACCGTATGTATCAAATATGATACATTTGGCATTACACGGTTAAAGAAACGCCAGCAGGTGTCTAATGAACTCCATCCATCCAGTCAGAAGCGTAAACAAAGAGAATGGCGGATGAGCCCAATGAAGAAGCGTCTAACACAGCTGTAAACAAAATCACGGTCAGAGTTCAGCGCGCGGCAGCAGGCTTTAAGCGAGGATGTGCAAAAAAGATGCACATTGTTCTCACTGTTCACTCAGTTCGGTGGCACCAAAGTAGATGTTGAGCAAAAGAACACAAACCTCAAAGTTTGTCCGAAAACTGTTGGGACTACCCAAATACCCCATTTACACTACCCTTGAAAAACCGATCCATGCCGAGACCGGTCCGAGCTGGGATCCGTTAACCAGGCCGAGCTCGGTTCTGACGACCATTTACACATCAGGCGATCTCGGTTCCTCGACTCCTCGCCTCCTAGTGACGATCTGCGGTATTATTGCCAGTATTAAAGGAGGAAATCAAGCAGTTGGTGGCGGTAATGCACCAACAGTTGTTTGCCAACCGCCATAAAACACAAGAAGAAGATGAAGAGGGAGGGAATGAAGCAAATCAAAATGGCGGCTCCCGTCACATTCATTTAAGTAATGCTTGATTATTATTGCTGTGCTTCAGCGTTTGCGGAGGGTCAGGCGAAGACGGCAACCTTTCATGGATGTTTATAGTTGTTCTTCTGTTTTGTGTTGGTTGGTGAGCAACTTTCGGAGGGGGCATTACCGCCACCTACTTGTTTTATATAAACTAATCCAGTGAGAATCGGGATGTGCAGCCAGACGGAGATGAGGCGTTCTGCTCATGCGCTCTTGTTATCAGAGAAGCGAACCCACCTCTGGAACTGGTCTGCAGTTAGTGTGGTTCGGTTGTTTCTAGCTCGGTCCATTTACACACGATAAGTTATCTCAGTTACTGAGCTCGGACCGGTTTCGGCACGGTTTTTCAAGGGTAGTGGAAATGGTGTAAAAGTAAAACATCCAACCTCCACCACCTACAGCACAGCCACGCCGTTGAGTTCAAAGATGTGCAAAAGGCGCCATTACCTTTGAGCAAAAACTTTTGCCAGACAGGAAACATTTTTCTCCTGTTCAGTGAGACTTAATTGATTTTTTAAACCTGAATGGGTACAAAACTTTAATATTTAATTGAGAGTAATATGTAATATGATATATTAAATAAATAATAAATCGATGAGTTGCATTTCCTGCACATGCCTTTATTTCTTATAGATGAGCCGGAGAATTTATCATGCATTTATTGTTATCGAGGTAAAACTGCCCAATTTGTCGTGACAATGATTTGAGGTCATTTCGCCCCGCCCAACTGCAACTGCATTTGGTCTTTATCTGAGTGAGGAAGGTAAACCAAAGACCTTCCTTTATTCATGAGAGCTGTTTAACCCTGCTGGTTAAACCCTGCTGGTGCCCTTTAAACACACATTTCCATCACTTTGACACATTACAGGACTAAACCAGAGGAGTAAGACAGAAACAATGAAACTCTTCAGTTTTTTTAAATTGATCTAAACTGTTTATTTCTGACTTTGCTGCTGAATTCTTTCAGATAGAGGTTGATTTTGACTGCAGATGTGCTGTTTCACCCTTGTTAAGTCACCACAAACCCAGATGCCTTAAGACCGCACCATGTTTAATGTTGAATTTGATTCGTTAGCAACATTGCTTAAGAAATAAAGCTCCTGCACTCACAATTCACAAACAATGAAAGTAATGATAAACGGTGAAATAACAGTAAATAATCCAGTGGTTGACATTAAGGATTTTTAGTACTTGCCCTTCGGGCAGGTGACTTTCACATTTCATTTGCCCAGAAACAATTTTTACTTGCCCATTATGTTTGATAAATATAGTTCCTAATATTAATTTTTGTATATATATCAATGAAACATGTTTGTTTTTTAAATGTTTTTTTGTAATTCAGTATTTTTTACGTGTACAGGTTCCTGGTGTGTTTATGCATGCGTCAGATAATGAACTCAAGCCTACATTACTGTGTTAACATGCTTTTCAACCCTTCCTGCACATTCTTTTCAAACTAAACTTTGCTTTAAGCTGTTGTGTGCTTATAAAAATATAAATTGTAATGTTAAAAATCTAAAAAAAACATGACAGGTTAAAATCTTAAGATAAATCACAAGACAGAAGTCAATGTCACAAATGAATAACTTATTTTAGAGTCACAGTATGTTTATACAAGATAATACTATTAATATATTGTGACTTTTCTATAGAATCATTATACATAGTTATTTTATGCAAGGTTTCCACAGTCTGACATAATTTCAGAATTCCCTGACTTTTAACTGACTCAGGATTAGTTTCCCTGACAAAATAAATGCAGCTGTTTGTCGTTTTGGTATCTACATCATAATTACCACTAGGTGGACAAAAATCACGCCATCTGGTGGAAAATCACGCAGCTTTTTCAAAAATCACGCAGCTTTTTCACGCGAGAATGTGTAGAAAACAACAAAAATGGCCCCGGCAACGCTTCAGGGTCGTTTTCATCGAATGTCAGTGATTTTTAAAGTAATTTTGAGTGATAATTTTTTTTTTTAGATCATTGCCCGGCGGGCAAATGCAATGAAATTTGTACTTTCCCAACAATAAAAACTACTTGCCCCGGGAGATCAGGCGATGGTTAACATCGAGCCCTGTAATCCATTCTCTCTTTTCCAGAAGCTTTGGACATTTTAAACATTCACTCATTAAGTTTTAAGCAATAATGAAATGAAACTCTTGCTTTTCACTATGAACTATGAAAATCAACCATCTAAGAGAGTTTAAATCAAACAACAGGACAGTCTGGGTTCAATGAACATTTTCTTCTTCTTCTTGGTGAATCTTATAGATTCTTGAAAGTAAACTGCTGAAAAGAAGTAAATGTTTGGTTTCTTTACTTAATTAAATTATGTTTGCATTTTTTAACCTTTTTACTTTAAAAATCGTTTAACTGTAGACCTCGAAGGATCCATATATTCTGATCTTATAAGTCAAATAACTAAGAATAAAACCTCTAAAAACAGATTATTTTAAAAATGTGGGTTTAATCTTTCAGCCCCTTGAACTGGGGGCTAACATATTACTCTATTTTAGTAAGTTATAATTTTACAGTTAAAAATAACCAGAAAACAGCCACATGATGAAACTAGCTGATTTGTGATGGTTCAAACCGCCACCACAACACTTTAAATCCTGCGACTGCTGTTACCTTCTCAACCAGAGTCATTTGAAAACACTGCAAAACAACCGAAAGGGGAAACAACACAATGACTGCATCATAAAATTGGTGGTATAGACGTTTAAAAACCCTGTTTAAAATGTGCAGCGTGTTATTACTGCACACCTTAACCTCAGGGAAAGGCCTCGCCTGCTGTGTTTAAACACGATCAGACTCGTCTGACTCACACAGCGGCAGTTAGAAGGTGTTCAATTACTGTTTTCTGTTTCCTCCGACAAAGCAAAAAAAATATTCTGTCAAAAAAAGAAGATATTTACACAACCGATTGGCTGTCAGCTTTCTATGAGTTTGTTTTGGTCAAGTTTCATCTCCAGCAGTGATATGTTGGCTTTAGGTTTTATGGCTTGGAGTTGAGGCGGTCCACACCCACTGTGAAACCACATGGTTTACCCACTCGGGTGAGAGTCACTGTCCGCACAAAGAAAAGAAGCTCAGTTCAAACTTTGAACTTCAAGACAGAATTGTATGGAGTCACTATTGATAATCCTGTCAGATGTTTTCCTTTAGCAACACCAGAGCAATCCTGTTAGCTGAAGCAGGAAACTCGAAACTAACGTGTTAAATTTGCAAAGCTGGACTCCACTGTCTGAAAAATGTGCAACTAGAAAATATATACATTGAAAAACTTGCAACAAAAAAAAAAAAAAAAAAAAAAAAAAATCTCTGGGTCCCTGAGCAACACCCTTAACCCCACACGTGCATCCTGGGCGCCGCACAATGGCAGCCCACTGCTCCCCAGGGGGATGGGTTAAATTTCTCCAATGTGAGATCAATAAAATTCATTTATATTATGTTTATTTAACATTTATTTGTAAACTTATTTAACTTATAGAATCTTTAATTCCATTAAGAAAACATGCTCCATGCTGAGATTGAAAATGTGAGATTCTCATGAAAATAACCATTTTTTTTATGTCTTTCAACATGTTTTTATTCCCATAGTATTGAAAATAGATTAGAGTATCTTATATTTTCCTGAGTCCGAAAGTTTATTATCTTAGCATCTCTAGTTTAAAGTAATATGATCCAACAGTTACTTAACCTTACGCTTAATAGGAAATGTAAAGGCTAAATAGTTATATTTTAAAAGCTACCTTTATACTCTTCTATTGAGTGTTTCTATTTAAGTTATAAGTTGTTATTTTTTCAAATAGAGGAAGGACAGTGTACGGAACACGGATAGGGCCATTGAAAAAAAGTAAAAATTCTGACTTTCATCTCAGAATTAAGGATCTTAATGTACCATGGAACCATGAAGGAAGAGATGTGGGAGCACTCAGCTTCACTGACAAAGATGTGAGTTGTTTGGCAGTGCCAGTAACACATTGGTGGAAAATTACAGAATAAGGCGACTTTTTACGCATCTAAGGGGTCCCCAGTGATGCCATTTCATTAATGGAAGAGCAGAAGGTGATTAAAACAAGAGAGCTATTTTAGTCTTTAAAATGGACATAGCTACGGCTTGATGCTAACATGTCTGTTAGCTGTCAGAATTCAGTCAGAATTCTGAGATTAAAGTGTCAGAATTCAGAGATTAAAGTGTCAAAATTCCAAGATTAAAGTATCCGAATTCTAAGATTAATGTGTCAGAATTCTGACCTTTTTCCTAAATTAAACTGAAAGATGAATTAAAAACCAGTTAACTTTGTTTTTATTTTCCAGTGGCCCTAATCCTCTTCCCTATCAGAGTTATCTTCACATTCCTCAGAAATCCTCCAAACATCCCAGCTCTCTGCGGCGCCTTTAAAGAGACAGCAGTTTTTATTCAAGGTTTATTGTTATGGAGACTCAATAGTTAAGGTATTTCTCGTGTGTTTAAAATCTCGTTTTTTTTTTTTTTTTCCATCTTACTGATAAACTGTGGTGTGAGCAGGTGCAAACAGGCCACTAACTGGAGCTTTTTACCTCCGGAGCTGCTGGGCTGTCTGCGGACCACTTGCTCTCGCGTGTCCCTCCTCAGGTTTTCCTCCTCTTCTTCTGCCCGAGCCTCTGCCATGACGCTTTATGTCTCTTAAATTGTTTTTTTGGAGGTTTCAGTGTCTGAATAAAAAAGGGAGCCCCTGTTCAGCAGAGAAACCGCATTCCCATCTCCCCTCCCTTCTTCTTCTTCTTCTTCTTCTCCGGTTCCTCCGTCGATAACCTGCAGCGTCCAGCGGGGACAAGTTCACCTAAACACCGAGAACTTTCCAGCTCCGAACGACTTCCAGGAGCGGATAGAGACTCTGCCTCTGACTCCAGGAGCTGTTCTCCGCTTTATCCGCATCCAGTCTCCGGTGGAAACTCGCTCCGAAGCCGAGCTTTGTCTGAAGACTTTCCCCCAAGCTTCCCTGTTTCCCCGCGAGCTCCTGATACGGAGCCGCACGAGCGCCGACCCCGTGACGTCACGAAAATGGAGATGAGAGAAATGATGATTAGCTTATCTGACCAGGGGCGGTGCAAAGTTCATGGCGGCCATAAACAAGGTTTCATTTTTTAGGGAAGACTTAACATTTTAGAATAAAACCAAGCAGCTTTCCTGCAACACATAAATATTTTACAATTTTGTTTGTTATACATTAAATACAATAATTTTTTCTTCTATATTGACAAAATAAGAAGCCCACCAGATAAATACGATTATTTAAAAATAAACTAAGAACGAAAGTTATTTTTCTGACTTAATTGGTGACTTTGTCCATCTGCTAAATCTTACGTGGGACACTTAAATATAAAATATGCAGAGTTTAAAAGAATTATAAGCTTTATTGTGCTATCAAAAAACAAGAAAATTTAATTGTATTTATTTGCTTACAAACATTGAGCATTAAATGTAAAGCACAAACGCAGGTTAGCAGAATTTATTTCAATATAAAAGTGATGCAAAAAAAATCCCTTATATAACTCAAAAAGTTAAAAACATTTTCTAATATTTTCTTTATTTACAATTGAAAATAGTTTGAATACAGTATTCAAAAAGAGATAAAATGCAACAAAATCACTGAAACACTGGTATTGTTTAATCAAATGTATGTTTTCACTGCAGGAATTTAAACTGCTTTGTTAAAACACCCAATTTGTTTATTGAGGAAGACTTGTTAAATGGAATACAACATGGCCTCTTTAACAACATTAACAGACAAAAACTTTTAGCTTATTTTACTATGTGGTAAACAAGACAAAAAAGTCATACTGATAACTGATCTGTTTTTCTCAAAATACTCTAAAATTGAGCCCAATCTGACTTTTTTTTTTTGGTCCTGAGAGATCTGTGGCAGATGGATGGATGCAGAAGAGAACAAACAGGTGTAGCAGGTAACAGTGAGATCTGTTTTAAAAGTGATTGACAAAAGAGACAAGTTGAAGCTTTAGGTGATCAGACGATGGAGTAGGAACTTGGATTGCCATGTGGTGTAACAGTAGAGCAGGTGCTTCATTTATACAGTCTTAAGCGTTAATTTCAGGGTTCAAATCCTCTATTTTATGACCTTTTCGTCTTCCTGCCTTTTTCCATCTGATTACTGAAGGCCACTAAAGTCCACAAAAATATAAAAGCAGACTTGTCTGCAATATCTGAAGTCAGCTGAAGCAGTCTAAAGACACAATGAGCTATACAATATCAGGATATGTGCAGTGCAGGAACAGTGATCTAGAGCTGCAGGCTATGAGGATGAAGAAGATCACAGAGAAAGCTCATAGATTTGTTTATGTTCAGGGGGGATTTGGTAGAAGCAGGGATAAAGGAAAAGGTGAGAAGCAAATAGAAATAAATGCAAGGAAAACAAACTTTGTTTTTATGCAAATAATGTTCCCTCTGATGTCTTATTTGATTATATGTATGTATAGATTTTTTCTGTTGTTGTGTAATCTGTATGACATTTTGCTGGGAGGTAAAGCTGTTTAAAGCACTCTATCCAATTAAATGTATTGATAAGGTACGACATGTTCATTTTCTGCTTCAGAATTTACTGTTGTTAATAGGCCTTCTAATGTTAACAGCACTAAGACCGAAATAATTAAAGAAAAAGAAACAAACAAAACTTTAAAAAGAGCCAGAAGGTATAATAAAAATGCACAAAATACACACCACAGTGAAAGTATTACAGAGAAATAAATGACCTGAAACCACAAACCCTGGCCAAGAACAATAGATATTAAATATGCAAGCAGTAACAGATGGGTGTCCACTGGGTGGCCTATTTGTTTGGAGTCATATTACAATCAGTGTGAGCAGAATAACATAATAAGCAGCTAAAAGAGAAACACTGAGATTGGCTACAAGAAACTGTAAACAAAACTGCAAGGTCTTACCGTCTTTAAATCAAATATAGTTTTGCATTGTTTTAATGTCACTGATGATGTCACCAACATCATGCTCTTCACCTGTTTCCCTCTTTTCATTGACTCTTGTTTATTTAAACTCAGATATATTTTGGAAAATGAACGATGTTGGATAGAACACTGATAATTGATTGCAATTTAATAAACTTGAGATCTACAGCATGTATATTGACATAGATAAGGGGTGTAGTTTTAAAATCTTACCACAAGATGGTGCTGTAACACACAAAACAATGCACACTTGTTAGCTCTTAATAATCTCAGAACAGTACATTTCCAGCTTTTTTATTGTCATTACACTGTCACAAGTACAGAGAAATAAAATGAACTCTCTGCATTTAACCCATCCCCTTAGGAAGCAGTGGGCTGCCATTGTGCGGCGCTCAGGGAGCAGTGTGGGGTTAAGGGTCTTTGCTGGGAGTGGGACTTAAACTCAGAACCTCTGGATTCCAAGCTTTATCCCCTACCACTAGGCCTCCACTCCCAAAAACAAGTACATTTGGGACAGTCAGTTTATAATATAACATATAAAAGTTACGGGTATTTTAGAAAAACTACGGAAGTAGCTGAAGAACAAGAAAAAAATCATTCTATTTATCAATCATTCAATGAATCATCAACAAAACAAATTTTATCTGTCGAAAATTTCTAATGCAATAAATTGCCAGAAGTACTAGGTTTCACAGAGGGACATGGATACAAACAACAACCACAATAGAAAATGCAGAATTTAATAAATAAAACAGTACTGAAAATCAGGAAATATGAATAAAAATATTCAATAAAGTACATAAGCATAGATAAGATAAGATAAGATAAGATAAGACTTTATTGATCTCACAGTGGAGAAATTCTTTTGTCACATCTGTTTAATATTTAAAAGAAAAGGAGGAAGAGGTGCATGGGTATGTAATAAATGTATTCAGATGAACGTATTAAAATGAAAAGATGCTAAAAAAAATGCTTAAATACGAAACACATAATTAACAATAACAGAAAAACTGAGTTAAACATAAGCATGGAAACATTAAAACAGCCGAAATAGATCGAAATGCCATACACCAGGGGTCTTCAATGTTTTCCAGGCCAGGGATCCCCAAACTGATAGTGAGATGGAGCGGGGACACCCTGATTATATATATTGTATGAAATTGTGTTCTATCAAAATGGTCCTATAGTCACTCTATTACAGATGGAGTCATGCAATCAGAGTAATTTCTCCCTGGAATTATTAAAGTATTTCTGATTCTGATTCCTGGTTGATGGGACAGGTGTTGTGAATGAAGCGGTTCCCAGATTGAAAGAGCTCCTGTGTGTCGCTGAATGTGTGCATTGATGACTGAAAGACATCTTCTGCCTCCATTTATCTGTTTACTACAGTCTGTTGAATTCATGATAACGTTTATTTAAATACATTTCAATTACTGGAAAAAAATTGTCGGTGGAAATATAAAAAAAGTGTAATCAACCAAAACTTTTGCAACCCCCATGCAGTACCTCTGCGAACCCCTTAGGGGTCGTGGAACCCCTGTTGAAGACCTCCGCTATATAATGTTAATGGAATTCAAATGTAATTAAATATACTATGCAGGCTTATCTTTAACTAAATTCATTTTTAGCTTCACATTTCTAGCATAACTATTTAAACATTTGCATTGAATAATCAAAACTCTTTATTCTGATTATAGTGTTTATATGGTGACTAATGGTAGGTTATTCAGTTATAATGTTCTCTTTATTTTATTTTTTTTCATTGGATGTTAACTTTAGCATAATGGAATTTATTGGCAGAATTAAAGTTATCCGGAATTTTTGCATCTATGTATCTTAACCTATCTATTGCAGATTTCCCATTTATACAACAAAGCCAAATACATAGTAATACTTCATTTCTCACATTAAAATCAGCATCAGTTTTGGGAAGCGTGAAGAAGTCCAAATAAATAGTATTGTAGTGGTGATTGTTTGCCAAACCAAACATCCAATTAAAGTTCCATTAAGCCACTACTAAGGCACTGGGGTCAAGTTTCTGTACGCAGGCAAAGGAAGGTTCAATATCCAAATTTGATGATGGTTCTGGATGGTTTATTATCCTATTTCCTATTTAACAATCACAGAGTTCAAACTTTTCTTTTGTCCTACCTCTCTTGCACTGGTAAAAACCATGGGCCCCAAAATGCCTGCTGGTCCTTTCCCAGGCCCCCCCCCCTTTTTTTTTTTCATTCAACAATTGCACAGTTTACATGAATACATGAACATTCGTCTCCATGGTGAAAATAAGTACACTGTGCAGTATCCAACATTGCTGGTGTTTTAACATTTTAACATAAAACAAAAATGAAAATTTACATCATCACATTTTGCCAGGGAAAGTACACATTTATAAAAAGATATTAAATTGTTTACACACATTTACAGTTTTTGTTGCCTTTTGATTAAGAGAATTCCCAGGCCCCTACACTTATAGAAAGTGGACTGATCCACATCGATTCCTGTCATACTTCAGAACAAAAAATAAATAAGAAAATTAATAAAACAGAGATAAATAGATTCAACAATTATTAACCTGCCAATAAGCTCTGTAAATAATACAAAACAATTATATTAATTTAGGAATTAATTAACAGAATTCAAATGGATAGATAAATATAGAACAAATAGCTCCAACAAGTATGTCATAAAAACTAATGACACTACTAATGAGTTGGAGGAGGAACTCTTCCTTCAAGTGGGTGGAGTTAATCCACCCAGTGGGCGGGGCTAAAGTAAAGGTCCAGGGTTGGAGCAAAATGATTGACAGTACAGCCGCTTAATCCCTAATAAATGGCAAAGCGCTCAGAAACAACACTACCTCTGAACCACAGTCACTCACACCTGGATTTATAAACGTTTCAGGATTTTAAAGGACCTCTAGTATACTTTTTTCACCTTTAACAACTTTGAACAACATTTCAGAGGTAAGACGCGTCTTTTACTAGATCGCTGCGACACAGAGAGGTAAATACTTTATTGCTGACTTAAAAAAAAAAGCGGATTTATTGCGATTCAGCACTTGTTGTACTTTAGTGTGTAAAAAAAAAAAGTTTAATTCTTATTAGAGTATTTTATTCTCTAACTTCTTATAGGTAAATGTGAGTAAATTACAATAAAAATATAAAAATGCTGGAAGAGGATTTTCACAAGATCTCATCTGAGCATCATAAGTGTGTAATATCATATCCAGTTTATCTTATCTTATATGTTACATCCTGCTGAGCAATATTTGTCCACCTGTGTGTACCTGTGTGTTCACCATGGTGCTCACCTATCCCGCCCCTCATTCATGTTAAACAGCTCTGAGTAAAGCCTCTGTACTTATCTTACGTAGAATCAGGAAATGGAAATGTTTAGGGAAATATAAAGCGACAATTTTTTAAAAATTGTGTTATTTTTTAATGGGTAATTGGTTGTTGGTTTGAGTTTTTATTTTTTTATTTTGTAATGTAAATCGAAACTGTTATGGAAATATAGACTGCACTGGTTTAAATCAAATACACTAGTATTTTAAATAAAAAAAAATACACACACACAAATACACCACACATGCTTTATTATCAAGTTGACTGTGAAAGTGAGCCGATTGAAAGATATTTCAGCCTCTGGTTATTTCCTGATTGGTGAAGATCAAAGCCCTCACTTTCCTTCTTGGAAAGCATGGGTTTGTGCCCCCCCCCCACCCCTTTACAAATGGCTGCATTTGATGTACAGAAAGCCACTATCATGATTTATCAGTTATCTTGATTCTGGTCAGGAAAGGCACAGCAGCATTTTGGATGACCTTATCAAAAAAAATGTGTATCAATTTTTCTGTATGATAGGGAGCCCTTAACTTATATTAAACATATTTAGTAAAAGCTTGTAAAAGCTGAAGTCTGAGTCTGTTTTTTTCCCAGCCTGAAGATGGAATATGGTTGCCAACTCAGTGAAAATTAAATAAGGGACATGTCTTCCACCCGACATTAAAATACATTTTTGCCCTTTATTGTGTGAAGGAATTGCAAACATTAAAATAAAATCTAAATTTGTGTCTAAATACAGGAAAGTTGTTTTTTTAAGAGACAGTTTGTCAGGGTTTAGTTGCGGTTTGGAGGACCCAAGTGCAGAGGCAGAGAGGCTGAGGAGATTTCTAGCAGTTTTAATGGGGCAAAAACAGTAAACAAAGGCAGGAATCCAAAAATCCAACTAATAATGAAAAGCAAACCAGAACTAAAGAGACATCTGGGGAAACCAAACACGAGGAGCCAGGGAGAGACGAGGTAGGTGGACAACAGCATGGGAGGACAGCTAAGACGAGGAACCAAGAAAGGGTGAGAGCAGAGGGAGAGTATATATAGCTGACAGAGACAAAGGGAGGGCTAACGAGCAGACAAGGAGCAGGTGTGAGAGGAGACAACGAGGGAGCCAAGGGGAAAGGAACACACACACACACAAGAGGGCTACAGAAAAACATGAGAACTAACATAAATCTAGAAATTACAACAAAACTGGAATTAAACCAATAAATCTAGAAAACATGGAGCAAAGTAAAGAACAACAGAACCAAGACCATGACACAGTTGGCAATCCTATGATGGAGTAATTTCTGACCATTATTACTCTGACTGAATGACTGTAGCTTACCGTGTCCAATTTTTGGGAACACATGGAAATTGATTAAAAGTGGCCCAAGAATGAAGCCCTCAGGGACTCCACATGAGGTCTTTGTTCAATCATATTCACTAGGACTGAATTAAACACAACAGTGTCTGTCTGTGATATGATCTGATCAGCCTGTATAGTTTTTTTCCTGCTATTCCTGTCATCGCAGACCTTGAATTCACAGATTTTAACTTTCCACAGAAAATTCTTGTGAATGCAAAAAATGTTAAAACACTATGAATGTAATAACCACCAATGTTTGAAGTCGTTATTAAATAAGGACCTAAAACTCTGCAGATTAAAACATGTTAGAATTAATTCAGGTATGTCTGTTTGAACATATGTTTAATCTCTGCTTTGTGAAGGCATGTGTCCCTCTGACTGACACAGACACAGAGTGAGTTCAGGATTAAACATCATCTCAGATTACCTCCCTCCTTCCACCAGCTCTGTCTGAAACAGACACACACACTGGTTCTCCTATCTGTGTGAGGAGGACCACTGAACCAATACATTCCTCAACTCTTTATCTCCAATCAGATTAAAAACCTTAAAAGCCGGCAGGGTGATCATCATTTCATGGTCTAAATCTTTTTGTATTTTGTCTAAAGACACCACCCATCTGTGTGGTAATGTCAGCTACATGTTTCACTTAAACGTGTGCGACCAAGTTAGCCTGCAGGAATGCAGTCAGGTCTGTTTGAGAGGTTTCTGAGTCTGACCACATCATTTTCTGCATATTTTCTCAAGTCCAACCTTTTTCATGCAATCCAGACAAGGTTCGAGCTCTCAGTGATATTACAGTAATTTTGGTTAATGTGCTTTTCAAAGCTAATGCTGTGCACAGAACTTGCATATGGCTTTTTAATAAAAAAAGCAAAAAAAATGAACGAACGCTGCAAAGACTGATTCGAGGTGAAAAGCAGACAGAAACGTGCACACACTGACAAGCACATCCTATAATGACCAAAATCCATCAGTTTATCCCTCACAGACCCACAGAGATCAGAGGCCCAGATGGTGCAGGATGAATTAGTTTGCATTTGTTTTACCTTTGTTGTTGGGACATTTATCTCTTCAAATGGTTGCATTGTGCATACAGTAATGGCTAAAAATAAAAAAAAGCAGTTATTACTTTTATTTAAAATTTTGCTAAGGTATGCAATAATTTTTGAGAAATATCTCTTCTTCCCTGTAGGATAAAAGCTCGTTTTGGCTCCTTAGTGTCTCCCCAGCAGCAGAACATACTGTAGGTATGCTGAGATATCTTCACGTCCTCCCTGGGTATTCCTGGAATTTCCCGTAACGCCCAGGGTGGGACCCAAACGCGCTGTCACTTTTTCCTGTTTGTATGTGCCTGCTGACGGCCCGTTCTTCCTATTTGAAACGCATGAAGTCATTAAAACAAGAATCAAAGTCACATTTAAAGGATCTTCATGCTTGAAATTGAGTAAAATAAGAGAAAGCAAAAATTAAACACTGTGTTATTGTGCTAAAGTTGTTTATCATTAGATTAGAAATCATCGCAGCCCTTTATTCTCCCAGTTGAGCTGAAAATACATTTCATTGTGACGGATTACAGTCCTTTAGCCTCACATCTCTGCAAGCTGATTTTAAAACATCGTAGATTGAATGAGAACAGAAGCTGCCCGATAGGAAGGAAATCTATATAAACAAAGCAAAACATGTGGACAATAGATTCATGCAAGTGGGTGACAAAACAAACTGTTATTGTCCTGGTTGCACCTAGAGTTTGTTCAGGTCTTTTATCATTCAAAGAGTGCTGAGCTTTCTAAATCAAACATAAAATGTTTCTAAGACCAATTTAACCTTTTAATATCCACTTCATTTTGGGTAATCCTTGCCTATTTTGCATACCCAAATAGAAAATAAAATAACTTAGGAACCGTAACCCCAAATTACATGTGTGATACATTATTTGAAAGCTAACACTTTCTAGTTTCTGAATATATATATATATATATATATATATATATATATATATATATATATATATATATATATATATATATATATATATATATATATATATATATATATATATATATATATATGACATTTGGGTGAGTAAAACACAGCACAAGCTGCATCAGTTCAAACATGACTCAAAGTAGTTTTTTTTTCTTAAAAATAATAGTTCTTTTTTGAACAGCAGTAATAAAGACATGCTTGTTTGTTGTGGCTGCTTTACATTTTGACATGCTGCTATATTTGTATTAATTGTTCTTTGGTGCTCGTCATGTCCATAAAATGAACTAGGTGGTTGAATTGTGGAGAATCTAAGCTTTCCAACGATGTCTAACATGTCAATATTGAAAATGTTTTGTCACTGTCTCCTTTCTATCTCCTCTTTCCTTCATCTTTTCTCTTTTCTTTTTCTTCTTCTGTTTTTCTGTTCTATTTACATTGCAGTGTCCATATAAACTGTAAAACTCCCTGCATAATTATAATAAAGCAATTTATATATTTATATGCATGAAACAAGTGTAGCAGTAAGGCAATTGCCATACTGCTACACTTGTGAAAGTAAAATCTGTTGGTCTCTTTTTGGCATCAAGACAATTATTCTTATTGCCACCTTGCCAGACAGGACACTGTTAAACAATAAATAAATAACATGTCAGTATTGGTAAATATTTTACCAGTGTAATTTTCATGCATTCTGAGTTATTTTTTGTAAACACTTTAAAACAGTGGGTTATGAGGAGTATGGCATTGTAGTAATTAATGATACAAAGCATCATTAGTGGAGGGGCAGAGCAAGAGATGATAGCCTTGATGACCAGGTGCTCCATCATCCATTAAGAGGTTTAAATAGAGCCCTTGTTCTTCTACGTAAACTGAGCAGGTTAGGATTACTCAATCTGCTTTCTTTGGGGGTTTCAATCACAATGAGATGACCCAGAACCGGATGGATGGATGGATGGATGGATGGATGGATGGAGAACCCATGCAATCAGACAACTCCATGCATACAAATCCAGACTGGGATTTCAAACTAACGCCTTGGTTTAGGCGTAACCATCTATGCCACCATACAGCCCCGAACTTTATCATATAGCATCTGGAATTTCTATGTTGCATAATGCATTCTTGTCATGCAACCTTTTTTTTTACATTTCCAGTTGGAAATGCATGTTCTTTGTTGGGGATGTTGTTCTGTTAGGCAAGACAAACAGTAGAAACTGGACAGTTTTCAAGATGTTATCATGGTTTGATGTTTAGTTAAGAAGGTGATGAAAATAAGCCTGCATGATCTTTACTGATATAGATTCAGGATTCAGCCCAGCCTGTCACCTTCTCTTTAGGTTCCCATGGCAGTTCCAGTTCACCTTTTCTGGATACCAAGATTTTCTTTCAGTTTAAACATTTAGAGATGCTTTTTTTTTACCCATTTGGTGTAATTTCTTCTCGTTTTCACTGTTAATTATTTCCAAAAGAGCTTAAAGTTTTTGCTGGGATGTTTTGTGTCTTCATCAGTCTGCCTGGAGGTTTTCCTTTTCAAAACCTTTACATTTTATCCAGACTGGTTCTAAAGCAACCTGGGAACACTCAGCATCCTATGAAGCACTATTAAATGACCTTTGTTGTTCTATACATGTTAAAGTTTCTGCTGACTGCTCTCTTGTTGATGTCATCTTTCCTGTCTATGAGTCTGGTAATAAAGCTCGTTAAGGTTTGCAGCCTTTTGTTCCTCTCTAAAATCCTGTAAGAGTTTTTGTGCATTTGGATAAAAACCAAGAAACCATGTCTTAATTTTAAATAAACAGCTTTGTGTTGCATCTATTTATGTGTAAAGCTGAATCAGCTCAATAAACTATATCAGAGGTAGTGAGTATTTGTAACCAAGGAGGCTTATAGTAACGGGGAGCCATATTAACATATTGCTTGTATTGTTTTAGATTTGGTTTCATATTTAAACATTCACATATATTTTTTATTTTTATGTTGTGGCAGGCCAGCAGCAGCTCAATGAGCTCAGGCATGGCGGTTGACTCCGGACCGACAGAACTGGGCCGATCCTCCAGGTTCTTTCCTCCGCAGGCGGCGTCCTTCTCACATTGAACTGGGAGATACCATAGCTGCCTGACAGACAGTCAAAATGATGGCCTCGGTGGTTGTCGGGGGCAAACGGAAGAAGTCCCTCACACTGAGAGGGGTGGACCCGGAGACCTGCATGATTGTGTTTAAGAACCACTGGATGCAGGTAATAAACCATCAGCTCAATCAGAAATGGTTCCCTTCTCATAATGCCTGTTTGTCTCCACTGCCTGCAGCTCATAGTTCGGCCTGTTTCCTTCATAATTTCTGGCCGACTGTGTATGAATGTGGGGGATTGTTAGTCTTGGTTTGTTATTGTGGGTTTTTGATCCAGACTTTGGCCCTTAATCACTGAATCCTTTTACACCAGATCTCTGCTACTGCCAAAAAAGCAAAACAAAAAACAGAAACCTCAACATCTCTGTGTGTGCGTTCATTTCTGAACATTTTACAGTCAGAAGATTACAGATTTAAACAGCATGTTATATGCTTTTATCATTGCTCTGCTTATTTGTGAGTTTATTATTTTCGATTGGATGAAAAAAATCTTTAAATTTCCAATGATCCAGTTTTGCTGTTTTTGCTAAAAACAGAAAACATACAGATCTTCATTATCTCTTAAAGGCTATAAATGTGTATTCCACTGCTTGTAAAACCGTTGCCTAAAATCTTAAACCATTTACGCACTGTTAAACTCATTTAGATGATAGATGTTTATATTGTTCGGGTGCCAAATCATATTCTTTAATTACCCAGTAAAAGTAAAACCTGGAGAGGCTGCATAGAAAGTCTAAAAGTGGAAATGAAACGGTTAACCACACTAACTTCATTCATTACATTGTTTCTTACTATTATCAATAATTTGATTACAAATGTGAAAAATATAAACGGAAGGAAACATCCATCCATCCAGCCATTTTCTAGCACGCTTATCCCAATTGGGGTCTCGAGGGGGGCTGGTGCCTATGTCCAGCTGTCAATGGGCGAGAGGCGGGGGACACCGTGGACGTGTCACCAGTCCATCGCAGGGCAGCACAGAGACAAACAACCATTCACGCACACACTCACTAGGGAGAATTTAGAGAAGCCAGTTAACCTAACAGTCATGTATTTGGACTGTGGAGGAAGCCGGTGTGCTTGGAGAGAACTCCCGCATGCAAAGGGAGAACATGCAAACTCCATGCAGAAAGATTCCAGACTGGGAATCGAACCCAGAACCTTCTTGCAGTGCTGCCCGCTGCGTCACTGAGCATCCCAGAAAGAAACAGCATTGTTTTACTTCATAATTTTTATGGAAAGGGTGCCACCATGTTGCAGTACTCCAAGCGGTGATGTCACAGAAGCTTCTCAACCACATTGCCTATGCTTTGGACCCCATTTGCCATGCAAGTCGATCCGTAGTAAGGAGAGAAGAGGCAGCGGTGGAGTACATGTCATAAGCTTTTGTAAAATTCTGCTAATTGTTAATTGATTCAAAAAACTTGCCTACATATGAAGCTTTCAGTTAAAAAGGTTAAAACTTTAATTCGCATTGGGAACAAATGGATCTGCTTGTTTGAAGTCCAGAAGCGTTTTGACCTTTCAAACATTGCAGCAGTAAATTCACCAAAGGAACTACTTTGAGTGTAAAAAAAAAATCCTTAAAGGTTTCCCTCAGATATCTTGGATCTATCCTAGCATCCATTTTTACACGACTTAAGGTGAAGTTCTGATGCCTATTTAGACCTTTCTACATCTTTTCAAATAAAGACTTGGAAGTTTTTCAATTCTCTGCAAAAAAAAAAAACATTTAACTAGTCAAAGGACGACACATTAATTAGAATTAAATGCAATACTGTATTGATTATTACATAGTTAAATCACATACTATATATCATATATAATATACAATATCAGTTGTTGAAATTGTTATCTAACTTAGTAATCAATTAATCGTAAAGTATAGTATACAGACTAACACATGTCATTAGCTGAGAGACCAACCTACTCAGAGAAGTAATAATACAAATAATATATACACACTTTACATTTAAGATTATATTGTCCTTGAATTTGTTCTATCTAGAACTCTTTAAATAGCATACTTTTAGCTTCATCCTGTGAAATTTTTTATTAATTCTTTTTAAGGCACCTTATGCTATCTGACTGCCATTTGAATTGTCGAAAAACAGATTAATCTATTAATTGCAGCTGTAGTCACAGTTGATTAATACAATTATTTGGATTGCTTAGTTTTAGTGTTTTTGACATCATATAAAACAAAACCTTGTTTCATTATTGCTTGAAGAAATGTAAAATCCATCCTACAATGCTGCACTAATTTGAACAAACTTACAGAAAGAAACCAATGTAAACAGATAGGGTAGATAGCAATCTATTTGTCTTTCCGTCCATCCAACTGTCTTTCTGTATATCTATCTGCATCCTTACCCCATCCATCATGTCCCTATCTGTGCAGGTCGTAAAGATTCTGGAGAAACACGAGCCGAGTCGCAGCACCTCCAGGGCCCTTAGTTTTCTCTCAGGTCACCATGGTAACAGCAACAGCTCCCGAACGTTCCACCTGGGTCTGATTCCCGCTGACGAGGCCAGCGCAGTGCAGAACTATGTGGAGCACATGCTGTTTCTGCTGATGGAAGAGGAGTCGGGGCAAGGTAGGTCATCATGGTTTATCGTCATTGTGCTGCGTTAAGTCTGCTGACTGGTAATGATGTGCTGGGTACCAGAAGGAGCCATGGGTCCCATTCTGGAGTTTGTGGTTCTGGAAGGGGTGATGGAGAGGCTGTTTCTGTGGAGCCTGAGGAGACAGTTCACTGAGGACATGAAGCTGGAGCAGCTCAGGATGTACCAGATGCTCTTATCTCAGGCCAAACAGCCTCTGCTGCACCACAAACCTGTTCTGCGGCCGCTCATGATGCTGCTCACTTCCTGTGCTGGAGCCGCAACTGGTCAGTTGTTAATCAGCTTGTATATTATAAGGGAAATTAAAAAAGAATGTTCTGCCTTATTTTTCTTTTCATGCCTTATTTGGATTTACAGCAAAACCACCTTTAGAGACGGTTGCAATATGACTCAGATAAACGGTGTTTAACTGATGCTGTTTTAATATTACTTTGTATTTCTCCTACCATTTCCATGTTAACTTGTTTCATGCTGCAATATTTTTTTAAAAGAGTCAAAGTGTTGCCCTTTTATGAGGAATTGTGGCTGTTGCAGTGCAATTCACAAATACAGAGCAACAAAATTAACTCCCTGCGTAGTACCGGTGCCCGGGGAGCAGTGTGGGGGTTAAGGGTCTTGCTCCGGGGGTCTTGCTCAGGGGCCCAGAGTAGCAAGGCTTACTGTTTGCAGGGCAGGTGACTTACCACTTGGGCTACATGTTTACATCAATTAAAACTTCATTCAAGTATACAAGTATCTTACCGTACTCACAGAAACACACAAATAGAGAGTCATCGTGTCCTCCGCTTCTTCTGCAGCACTGGTCTTCGGGCCCATGCTTGAGTGGACATTGAACACACTCTGTATATGAGTTCGCATGCAGTCGAGCATACCTGGTCCTGCAGTTTTCATGAGAAAAGCATTCATTTCCCCTACTGCCATGGTGAACATTTACCTGCTAACTTTACAAAGACAAAAGAAACAAAGTTCAGATTGGTGCTTGGGTTTGTGCATATTGTAATTCACGAAATTAATTCCCTAAACTAAAGTACTGCAGTTTAAAAAAAAACTGCTGTTTTTTGATAAAATCTTTTTATCATTTCATGAGGTTTTTCCGTTGTATCGAATTTGTTATATTTCGCACAACTGCAATGGAAATACTTTTTTTTGTATAACACCAGGCACATGATCTT
Source organism: Cyprinodon diabolis (assembly GCA_030533445.1). NCBI lineage: Eukaryota > Metazoa > Chordata > Actinopteri > Cyprinodontiformes > Cyprinodontidae > Cyprinodon > Cyprinodon diabolis. Next base: position 38,378,015 of record CM060075.1, on the reverse strand, counting down.
CAACTAGAAGAAGAAGAAGACAGGAAGTAGTTGGAGGTTGATGGCGCCCTATAGAGCTTTGGCTGAAATATGGAAATATCTCGTGTTTAAATCTGCCACTACCATGTCATTTTCAGAATTATTGCTCAAACAAATGTGTTCACTTGCAATTTTAAATTATGTTTGTCATTTAATGGAAATAACATTATAGAGAAACTAAGCCTTTTCGAATTTGGTAAAATATCGACATAGTTTGTGCACATTTGTGCACAAAGTGGCTTTAATACTGGTGGTCCTTGCGACTGGATATTCTGAGAAATGGGTCTCTGTTAGCTGTTAGCTGGGGAGCCTTGTCAGCTCGATGTCACATCTAAAGAAATTGGGTTTGAAGATTCTGCCTCGCAAGACATACTATGTTCACTGAGCAGGGTAGTGAGACACCAAGTAGGGGGTTGTAAAAATCTTGTGCATGCAGCTGTCTGAATCCACACAGACTCAGCACAGTATTTCATAGAAAACACGCTTAAACTTATAAGCATCCAGCTGACTGCAATTCGAAAAACTCCTTCAGCATGAAATCAAAGGTGAAAAATCCTCCACCTCAAAAGATTTCATCCACACAGTAGTTCCCAGTGTCACTCTAATTCTGTATGCTTCAACATGTCAAACTAATAGGTAGCTGCCAAGTTCTGACCCCACCCTCAGTAAATCATCCCTACAGTTAGCCCTGCCCCTCCAAGTAATTGGTACCCACCACTTTGGTGACATTTTTTTTTTCTGGGCAGTTGTTTTTCAGGGGAGTGGGAGCCTAGTGGTTGGGGCGTTGCTCTTGGTTCCCAGAGGTTCTGAGTTCAAGCCCCACTCCCATGGACTGCCATTCTGTTTCCCTGAGCAAGACCCTTAACCCCACATTGCTCCCTGTGTGCCGCACAATGACGGCTCACTATTCCCCCCAAAAGGGATGGGTTAAATGCAGAGAGTGAATGTTGTTGCTTTGTACTTGTGACAATGTAATGCCAATAAAATTGAATTCTGTTCTACTCTATTCTATTCTGCCTTTAGATCAGGGCTCTTTAAAGCAGTGTAAGACTTGAGAATGCGTTGCTAGTAAGATGGTAACTCTGGTACCTGGATGCCTTGTCCTACAGACACCGGCGGTGTGGTGGAGGCGGAGCTGGTCTACCTCCTGCACCAGCTTTGTGTGGCTCTGGTCAAAGATCCATCTGTGCTGGAGCTTTTTTTCCACAGCAGTCAGGACCAAGGAGCTGCCAACTTCCTGCTCTTCTCCCTACTCATACCATATACACACAGGTAGGCACTGGATATCTCCCAATCACGATATGCCTCTCTTTAGAGAGAATACCGAACATCTGAGCATTTAGATCACTCACTTTGAGTTTGAGAGTGGATCCTAATATCCCAGTATGACACTACATTAAAATCTTGTTTAAACACTAAGAAATATGCTGACTGTCTGCTTCGTATGCTTCGCCACAGACCATAATAGATTTACCATGTTAGATAAGAATGATGGATATAATAATAGTTTACATTAAGTTAACATGTTGCTTTTGGCAACTGTTTTGCGCAAAGTAGTTTGCTGAAGTGCTATCCCAACATTAGCATATGGTCTCTCTGTTTTGATACGACTTGTTGATAATTTGACTCACGTAATCCAGTATTTGATGCAAACTATAAGTTACAGTAAAAGTTGTTCTCCTGCATCATGATTTTGCTTTGGTCATCAGAGTTATGATGGTAAGCATTGTTGCCACCAGATTCGTACTGTCAGCTGATCGCAATCGTAAATATATCCGGGACACCATCGATCGTGTTTATTGAAAAAAGACAGAAAACACTATTCTCTCTCCCTAATCATATAAATTATAAATGTTATTTACAAAGTTTCTGAGAAAATGACTGCATCCTTCCTGTTACGCCCATTCTGCCCAGCTCCGTTTTGCTGGGCAGGCACATCTTGCACTGCATTATCACGTTTTTCCCTTTTGTGCATTTGAAAACAAATAATCCTTCCAAATATGGCCAAGGGTTTTTCTGGCTATCGTCTCCAGAATGTGTTTCCTCTTCAGGCCTTTCCTCATCCATACTCCCTATGTCGTGATTAGAAACTGCCATCTTCCAAAGCGCAGCACTGGATTATGAGACAATACAAAGGGTAATTGTATGGCAGGGCCACGCATTAAGTTTGGGTTCCATGACACAGGGGTTTAAATTTCTGGCGGCATTTAATTTTTTCACCATCAGTATTATTATTTTTTTTTACTCAGTAACGTGAGGGGGTTTTAAATGTAGCGAAGTAAAACTACTTAGGTTAAAATTTACTTGAGTAAAAGTAAAAATTACATATTTCAAAAACTACTCAGAAAATTACAAATTACTCATAAAATGTACTCAATTACAGTAACGTGAGTAAATGTAAATCGTTACTTTCCACCCCTGCACGGAAATGTGATCATATGTATGTTATTTCCAGCAGCCCATTTCTTTTAGTAAGTAACTGTTGTATTTTATTTTGTTTGCATATTATCTTAATTTTTATAGTATGTAGTGCATAGTCGGAAGGATGACACAAGTAAGATACAGATAAACCAGATGTAATTATATTTTGCCCGGCTGCCCTGAGCATGTCCCATGATGATGTCAGACACATCTGGTTCTCTCAGAAAAGTCGTTAACAATTTTTATACAATATGGTTTGGCATTATTTGATGATTTAAGAATAGAAATAAGCAGTTTCAATATCGTAAGTACATTATTATGACGATCTTGATAAATAACTGCTTGGACACAAACAAATAGGCTGACGGTACGGATCAGATCGGGTCACAGATTGTTACAGACCAGTATTTTGGTCCAACTTTGGTCCAACTTTTTGCCTTACGTGGTTCATTGGACACATATGGACAAGAAGCTGCAGGAGGCAAAATGGCCTCTCCCTCAGAGAAACGATCAATGTACATTTGCAAGTAAATGGCATGACAACAGATGGTTATTGCGATTGTAAAATATTTTTAACAATAGCTAGGATGAGAATTTAACTGATTTTTTTTTAGTACTCCCTGGCCTTCCTTACTGTTCATTTTAGAAGACAGGTTTCTCATCTGATTGTGGAGACATCGGCTTGGAATATCATGAACTGTGTTCTTATAATTACCGATACATCTACAGACTAAAACAGAAGTTTTGTAGCACATCAGATAATAGATGTTCGGGAGGCTTTTTATCATTAGAGGCCTCAGATTAGAAGGTTGATGTTGCTTAGTCATCTGTCTGAGTCACTCAAGATGACTTTTGTCAACATTTTTCTTTTTCTTTTATTTTTTTTTATTAGCGATATGGAAATTAAAACATTTTATTCATTTTTAAGAGAGGAGTGACGTTATATTGTAAAATGCCTCAACCAGGATTCTTGTTACATACTTGGCATCTGATCAGCACATCTATCTCATACATCCATCATCAACTTCACCAATTCAGTTCAATTGACAGGTTCCCTAAATTGAACGAGATAAGCAGTTGAAATAAAGGAGAACTTTTTACCAATGTCCCATGAAAAGATTACAAAAAATGAATGCAATTACCTCTACAGTCTAAATCAGCTACAGTCTGTTTGTATTTGTCTTCCAGACAGGGTCTGGTGGGCCAGCAGGCCCGGGATGCTCTGCTACTCATCATGTCTCTGTCAGCCTCAGAGCCCAGAGTTGCTCAGCACATCGCAGAGAACACGTACTTCTGTCCTGTAAGTGTTCAGAACACACAAACACACTGATGAGCGTGATGATATGAAAGTCCTCCGGCGCTGATAGGAGGAGTCCTTGATGGTTCATGTCAAGGCGACGGAGGAGACGGCTGGTTGCCTCATGGCCGTTGCTGCATGCCATAATAATCTCATACATTCGCTTAAGATTAAATTGACCAAATGTTTCAGGCCTGAAAACTTTTGATCCACAACCCACATATAGCAGTTTATGCTTCACAAATTGCTGTCAGGAAAGCTAAACTACTTTTTCTTATATGATTTAGAATGAACAGAGAAAGAAAAAAGAGGATATAATAGATCTGAGAATGAAACATCCCCTAACAGAATGTAATAAGTGGTTATCAGATTTTCATGAATCAAACGGCTGTTTAAATGAATGCAGAGTGTTGCATGAGCTTTCCCCCCCATTCATCTCCCCTCTGTATTGTAATCTCATTATCATGAGTTATGCAATAAACTAATGAGCTCATAATGCCTCCTCATGGGACTAAATGTGTATGGAGAGGGAGAAAGAAACAATAAGGCGGGCTAATGAGGGGAAACCAAGAAACAAAAACAAATAGGGAAAGAATCAGGTTAGATTTGGACAGAAATGTGCAGAAAAAATTAACATAAACTTGAAACCATTAGATGAAACATTTCAACCTAAAAAAAAAAGCGATGAGAAAATTGCACAAGGATTAGCAAAAGGTCTCAGTAAGGGTAAGAAAGCAGGAGATCACTGTGCCAGCTTCTTTGTCACCTTGTGTGAGGAGAGCAAAGAGACATCTGAGGTTCCTATTTAAAACCCAGAGACGTTGAGGCAGACGCAGCTCAGCACGTGCCACCTGTGAGCATGTTTATGTTGGAGTTCTCCAGCTTTAAGCCCATGTGACCACACTCTGACCTTAATCTCTTTGAAGAGAGCAGATTAGTAAATCAGCCTGGGATTGGGCCCGCCACATAGAGAGAGATTAAGAAGGCTGCACATGATTGGAGGGCTGCCCGATTGTTAATGAGTCTCCAGGCTGCAGCTGTTGAGCACTGAGGAAGCTGCTGTTGTTTAGACTCATCTGGAGGTTTTAATTCTATCTATCTCCTCTTTTATGTCTGTTTTTTTAGCTATCCACTGTGCTTTTTATCAGTAAGATATTTATTTTAATTTTTTTTTCATTCATTCAGAAAATTCATAAAAGAAATCAGTATACATAGGCAGTTGACAATTGAAATGAATGAAAAGAAGCAGAAAGAAGTAAAAGCTTATTTTATCTGCCCCCATTTTCAATAAAGTATTACTTATTCAACTCAGATAATTACAACCGTACAAAAATAAAACAAACACACCATGTTCCCCAATACACAGGAAACAAACAAAAAATATTGACTCCTCAAAATGACCTTTAAGCTTCTATTAAATAGAGAATAAGTTTCTGTTTGTTTTAACTCACTAATAAGCTTATTTCACAGATCAATGCCTTTAATAGAAATACATTGTTCCATCATCGCTGTTCTCTACCTGGATTTTTTTAAACTATCTGTTCCATTTAAGTTATACTTACTTTCTCTTTTAGAAAATCTATTTTTTTTGTAATATTGTTTGGAAGAACTTTTTTTTTTGTGGCTAATACATGAATTTTAAACTATTATACTCTATCAATTCTTTAAGTTTTAATGTATTTAACATTATAATGTCTGATTTGTGTGATCTCTGTATCCACTTATATCTCCTATAGCTCTTCTACAATAAAAAGAGAGGTTTTAAATGTGATCTATAAGCGTTAGCCCACACTTCCCTACAATATATCAGATATGGTGCAATAAGTGAGTTATACAGAATGTTCAAAGCTATTTCATTTAGGAAGTATTTTATTATGCTTAAAACAGCAATAGTTTTTGACATTTTAAGTTTTATATGATCTATGTGAAGTTTCTTTATCACTTGTTCATCAATCAGAACACCAAGAAACTTGACTGTTTGTTTATGTTGCATGCACTGGAAAATCAATATAGCAATAGGTAAAAATGTCTTAAATTAAGTGTATTTATCCTTCATTTGAGTAGGTAAATTAGCATTTTTACTCTTAAAACAAGATAGTAGGATAATATATAATATAATAGGAATTTATTATTTTTATTATAATAAATGTCTCTTTTACCTCCTCAATCTAAAATTTTGATTTTGATTTTTTCTTAACTGAACTCTGTTTTACTAATTTTTAAGGATAATCAATTATTAGTGAACCATTTTTTTTCTCAATTTGTGCTTCAACACTTCAAGCACCTTTTTATATGTGCTGCCTTGTTGGCAAATCATATATCATAGATAATGTCTTTAGGTTTAGAAATTTTCAGATGAAAAAAATGATCATGCTTAAATCTAAAAAGAGCCAAAAAGATCTAATGTTTCTTTGACAATGAAGCAGCTTCTACCTGGTCTTCTGTAGGACTAAACTCAGAGAAGTAAACTAACTGACCCAGAGCATCAACAAGTACAAAAAATAAACAACAGTCTTCCTACATCCATGAAATTAGAATTTGGTTACACTAAAAGGCCCATCCTTTTAGTTTCATTCCAGGTCAGAAGCAAAACAATGGCAGGTGGATTGTTTTTCTTTAGCTACGTAGAATGAAACATCTGAATACCTATCTCAGTTATTGGTAGGGTCACAAAAAATGTGGGACAACCAGGAGGTTATGAGCCACGATACGAGACAGTCGCAGCTTTTTTAGCTCTACGTTTCTTTTGTTAAACACTTTTTGTGTTGCTTTATAACACATTCTCTTATTAAACTGAAAAATAACTTCAGTAAACTCTCAAAAAGCTCTCTTAGAATAACCCTACTCATATTTAGTATAAAAATCCTTTAATTGTTCTGTTTTAAGAGCATCAGGAGCAGCTTTGTGATAATGTGGGAAACTGATGCTGCTCTGCTTTCTTTGCCTTTAGCTTAAAGTGCCTGTGAATATTAATGTATGACTTTTTTCGCTTTTTGTTCTAATTTGGGCCACGTGGGACAGGAGTGAGAAATGCAGGCTTGGTAATCATGCAAAAAGAAAAAAAAACATTCTGCTTTGGAAAAGTTAGATGAAGTGTGGATGATATTCCTGAAAAAAAATGTTCTCTCTTCCTTTATAATCAGTAAAATATGAAGTTTTTTTTTTACTTCTTATAGATGTAAGGATTCATTTTCCATTTGAAGTTAAGTTGGAAAGCTAAAAGAACTGCGTTGTGCTTCATAGTTCGCCTCACATTGAGGATTTAGGAACCATTTTATTCTCCTTGAATCATTTTCCCTAAATGTCAAAAATAATGAGCATTAAATAGTTTTTAAATTACCCACATTTCCACATACCTTCCCCAAATCTCCACTAATCCGCTCTGGAATTTAATCTCCATAAAAGCCTCCATGTGTTCGCTGGGTCTATTTTTTTCTTATTTTTTTTTTAGATTACAAAGAGGTCATAAACAAACAGAAGCACCAACATACTGTGAGGTGTCTTTTATTAGGTGATTCATCAGCGGATGAGTCTCAGTGCATCTTTCCTATTGAGGCATACATATTATTTGAAAATGGAAAACGATTTTCAGGCTTTTTGTTTTGATGATGGAACCTGCAGAATACCTTACTGGTATAACAGCAAGGCTGATTAACCTCAATGCAGAAATCAGAGGTTCACATCCATCCAATCATCACCTGCTGCTTACTTGAGAGAAGATCAATCGGTCTTCCTGAGAGTCTGCGGGGAAAATTCACCTTGTTGGGGTGGAAAAAATCCTTGGAGCTGTGTTGATAGGGAAGTTCCTGGGAAGATTTACCAAGAAAAACAGATAAATTGACCTCTATAAGGTCAGAAAGACAAGAGTCTAAATCTGGAGTCCATTAAAGGAGCCATAATAGGGATCACCTGATAGAAATGGCTTATTGACAAACAGATGGTTTGTAAATCTGCATTGGAAGCAAGGATAGTATAGTTAAAGTTGGACACCTTTATGGTCTAATCTCCTGCTTCCTAACCGAACAACAACCCTTCACACTGGAAAAAATCTAAATCTAGATAAGTAACTTTTTTTTTAAATAAGTGCATTTGTTCTTGGATTAAGGAGGTAAAGAGACATTTTGCCAATGGAACAAGACAATTTAGATTTAAAATAAGGAAACACAATTGCATTGTCTTATTTCAAGTGCATATTATCTCATTGTCTTATTTTAAGAGTTAAAATACTCATTCCATTGGCAAACTTTCTAAATTAACTACTCAACTTAAGGGTAAATACACTTAATTTAATTTACTTATTTCTAGATCGTTTTTCCAGAATTTGACCATAATGTCATGGCCCTGGCTGTTTCTGTGTGTCCACAGGTCTTAGCCACTGGTCTGTCTGGCCTGTACTCGTCTCTTCCAGCCAGACTGCAGGTTTACAGTGAAGACTGGCACTGCCTGGAGCCCGCAGACTGGCAGCAGGTGAGGATGCTCATCAAACCAGGAGTACGACCAGGGGAGGGTGGTAATTAGTTACATTTACTCAATTATATTTACTTGAGTAACAATTTGAAAAAAAAGTATTTTTAGGAGTAGGTTTACTGTGCTGTACTTCTTACTTTTACTCGAGTAATATTTTCGTAAAGTATCGCTACTCCTACTGGATTAAAATCTCTGACTACTCTTTCCTCTGTGAGTAATTGGAACTATTCCAAAATCAAATAAGCATACATCCTATCCTAACATATATACAGTTCTCATTGTAAGGATACGTTTATAAGGTTTATGTTAAAAAATTGGTAAAAATATTTCTTTTGCATGAATTTGCTCTTTTATATTCCTTCCATTTCTTTGTATTCTTTAAGCATTTGAGTCTTTAAAATGCCAAAACTTGCACATAAATTCTGTTCGCCAGCATCACCAGGATTCTTATCTTGTGTAAACAGGTTCCAGCTCTTGTACATTTCCTGCACTCGCTGGACTTCTGTAGCGCTGTTGCCAAGGTACAAAATGACACTAAAACACACAAACCTGCACAGATATACCCTCATCTGTACTCTCCTCTGATACAGTTTCTCTAAACTTCATCTTAACCCTTTAAAGGGCACTCAGTGAAATACTTTGAAAATAAAAATTTCAAGCTAATAGTGTTATTGGAATCCAGCACAAGACCTTATTTGTAACATTCAAAAAATATGGATATTTTGATGGCAAAAATAAATGTCAATGTAATAACAAGAAATGCCAACTTGCCCGAATATTTTAGGAAAAATAACAAAAGTGTCTCTATAAGAAATTCATGAAAAACAAATGCTTTTGGTACAACATAACTTTAGATGCTGATACAGGCACTTACATTTTTTAGTTTATAAACCTAAATATAATTATTAACTAGGCTCATTAATTTTTGAACTTAACTTTTTTACTTTTCAATTAACTTTTTACCTTTTTTTTGACTTAACTCGTCTTTTCAGCTTAATGTACAGTAGGTAATATATCATTCAAGGACTCATCTAGTTGGTCAAATGCCAAAATAAGATGTACAGCCATGTAGCAGGATCTTTCCTGGATGGCTGGATATAGATCTTGTCTTTTTAGACCTTACTGAGGGACGGCTTGGGGGGGGGGGGGGGGGGGGGGGGGTATGCAAGTGATCAAAAACAGTAACTTGGGTTAACGGTTACAACTGAGTGAATAAGCAACATTTTAATCACAAGCATCACTCCCTTCATATCCATATGTTTGAGCCACATTTTTCCCAGTGGTTTGTCTTTCCTATTGTCCTCATTACGATATAAAACCAAAGACTGTCCATCTGTCTCAGGTGGCCCATCCCTCCATCCGCTCCCAGCTGTTGAGCTACATTTACAACGGCTTCCTGGTTCCGGTTCTCGCTCCTGCTCTGCACAAGGTAACAAGCTTCTAGATAAGTAATTTATTATTGAATGAATAATTAATGGCACTACTCAGCCCCTGGAGTCATTACTGTTCTGTAGGTCAACTGTTGGGAATATGACTGAAATAAACCTATTGAATAATATCATCTTATTAAATGGTTCATAATTACTTAAAATAGTAGAAAAGCTTTTATTACTATGACTAAATATGGGTTTGTTTTGAGTTTTAACACGGCCCTTCCATGTTTCCCCACTAGAGGGCACTAATTAATTTGTCCGTATGTAGTCAATGCAACAGGATCTTAGAAATTACAAATTTTTCAGTGATTTTAAAGGTATCTTTTCTCCAGTGTTTCCTTTAGTTATTCAGGGAAATAGAACATGTCTCTCATGTGTCTCAGAGAATATAAAAATACATGGATGATCGTCTGGTATAAGAGTCATCCCTAACGTCTAACTGGTTTGTGTGTGTTGTTGTTTAGCTGACTGTGGAGGAGGTGATGACAACCACAGCGTACCTGGACCTGTTCCTGCGCTCCATCTCTGAGCCCGCCCTCCTTCACACCTTCCTGTCATTCATCCTGCTGCATCGACACGACAACGTTCAGATCCTGGACACGCTGGTCAGCAGGGTCAACACGCCTTTCCAGGTACCGCGCTCGTACCAAGGTCCCAGTAAGGGTTCTGCCTGTCCTGTCTCTCTCGTTCTCTGCCTTCTGACCTTTCTTTTTTCGCCTGCAGTTAGGTACTGTGTCTCTGGCTTTGTTCAGAACTCTTATTGGACTCTTCTGTGAAGACGTTATGCTGCAGCTGGTGTTCAGGTCAGTCTGAAAAGTCCACAGCAGAAGGCCTATCATTGCTCATTTCTTGTTTCTTCTTAGATCTTTAAATTAGAGGATTTTTTTTAAGCTGTATTGCAGATGGTTTTCTGACTGACAGCGGACAGTAATGAGCAGGACTGAGAAAATGGTTGATCTTTCCTCAGGTATCTGATTCCCTGTAACCACCTGAGCAGGAAGCAGCGCTGCTCCTTGAAGCAGACAGACTGTTACTCCTCCAGCGCCGCCTCCTTCCTGCTCCTCATGCCCTCCTGGTGCCCGGTGAACCTCAACTACACACATTCACCCTCAGAGCACATCCACTGGCCCAAAGGAGCAGGTCAGTGAGGATCTACATGACGAAACATAAAGAAACATAGAAAAATATTGACTTTGAATCTGTGTGTCAGATCTGTCAGTTTCAGACAGTGTTGGTTACTGCCGAGGGTCAGACTTCCTGATGGATGTTAACTACATCCATTACCTCTGGGATGCACGCCAGGCCATCTCCATCTCCTACAGGTCAGTTGTTATGATTTCACACATGCTTCTGAATAAGGCTCAATAAAACAGCTTTAATCTTGGTTTGAATAACCAGCAAGCGGGAAAATTTTTTTCCCAAAACGAAACAAAAAAAGATCTTGAAAATTAAAATCTGGCTTTGTTTCTCTTCCCCTCCTCACTTTATTAGGACAATAAAGGTTAAATAAGCAGCCAAATAACGTTTAAAGAGATTTTTAATCACTGACTGCTGAGAGGCTGACATCAGTACATCAAAAAAATAAAAATTCTCATGGCAAAAAAAAATTCTTCTGGAAACAGAATCGACAACGTAACTTCACTTTTACACACTTTAAACAACCTACTGTTGTTAAAGGAATAGTTCACCCAAAACATGATTAGCCTTCATTTTCTACTCACCCCCATGCTGAACAACACTCTGGAGTACTTTTTTGATATCTCAAATGCATCTGGAGATCTGGGAGGCTTCTTGCTGTCTGCTGACATTCAAATAATGGAGGTCTATGGTGCCCGAGGGAGAAAGGTCCATAAAAGTCCACAAAAAACGTGTCAATATTCCTCCATACTGCTCGTCCAATGTATTCAAAGTGTCCTGAGTGGGTAGCGTCCATAATTTACTCGAAACGAAGTCATTTAGAATGTTTTTAGAGCATAAACAGTAGTGTATAGGATTTCCTAAAAGCGCGTTCACGAGTCTACGGAAACCGCGGCAGATCAAACCAGATGAAAGTGAGCATTCAGCTCGGCAAAGAACTCATGCTCTTCCTCAACACTGAAGTCCTCAGACATTTTTCTTTCGTTGTTTCTTTCTTTGCACAGGTAAACAGCACATTTCTTCTTCTACGCTTGCATTATCGGCAGAGCAGACGCTGAATGCGCACTTTCATCTGGTTTGGTCTGCCGCGGTTTCCGTAGAGTCGTGAACTCGCAGGCGCGCGCTTTTAGGAAATCCTATACACTACTGTTTATGCTCTAAAAACATTCTAAATGACTTTGTTTCGAGTAAATTATGGACGCTACCCACTCAGGACACTTGGAATACATTGGACGAGCAGTATGGAGGAATATTGACATGTTTTTTGTGGACTTTTATGGACCTTTCTGCCTCGGGCACCATAGACCTCCATTATTTGAATGTCAGCAGACAGCAAGAAGCCTCCTAGATCTCCAGATGCATTTGAGATATCAAAAAAGTACTCCAGAGTGTTGTTCAGCAAGGGGGTGAGTAGAAAATGAAGGCTAATCATGTTTTGGGTGAACTATTCCTTTAAATAGTGTCTTCATTGTGAAAAACAACAAATGGGGTGTGCCACCTGCTGGACAGATGGTGCAATTACATACAAAAAAATGTAAATACTGTCTAAATCATTTATATATGAGATAAACAGCGGTGAACAAAGTACTCAACAGCACTCCCTGAGTAAAAGTATTAATACTCATCGTTGAATGTTACTCAACTACATGTAAATGTTAATTTGTCAAACACCTACTCAAGTATTTAAGCACTCGCTTTTGAAAATACCTACGTATTTAAACGTACATGCATTTAAAAGTACTTAAGTATTATAAATACATATAATATTTTCTAATATCATTACATTTCTGTATAATTTTAAAGAACCTTGTACATTTCAGAAACTTTCCATTGTATTCAGGCATAGAACCACAAATTCTACACCACCTGTAAAGAACTTCAGCTTAAAAATGGCAAAAAAAATAAATAAAAATAAGGACAGATGATTTGTTAATTCTTATTTATAAACAAACCAAAAAGAAAACAGGATTGTCTTGATTCTCCTCACATTTTCATGGTGGAATAGAGGTTTAATGTTGAATATATTACCAGTAAGAAATTATAGATCTGCTTTGATAGCTTAATAAAATGTATAAACTACAAATATTATCCGCCCTGAGTTTCTTCTGTTTGTGCAATGTCATCAAATCTCTTAAACAGTGGTGTCCAAATTCAGTCCTAAGGGCTGCCATGTTTCATGTTAAAATTGCATTTCAAGAAAGGAAAACAGCAACAATGGATGACAGAGCTAAGTGTCAACTATTCAATTCGTTTTCATTAATCCCTCAGTTTAGAACCAGAGGGATGCCATCTATGAAACTGAGTGAATCATTTGAACAAGTAATATTTTGGCCAGTAAGTGTTTGATGCTTTACTTGTCAAAATAATAAGCCAAATGTAGAAATTAATGTTTTAACATCTTAAATTATACTTGAACATGAATTAACACTTTATATTCTTAAAAACAATCTTTGGTTCCCAAAGTAAAAGTGCATTTAAAGTACTGATTTTTCATCTGTTTTGTCTCCAGAGCCTGCAGGTTTTGGTCGGCGACATACGATGGCTTCGATCCCCCGCCTCAGGAGTACCGATGTGAAACGCCAGGGGATGATATAGAAGACGAGGAGGAATTCATGCAAAGATTGAAGAGTGACTCTATCTGCTCTGGGGTTGTCCTTCATCCGCCTTCAGCTCTCTCTCCTACACCGTCATCCTCTGACACCATCTCCACTGGCAATCAGGCAGGCAGGGCCAGCTCTGCCATGGAGTTGGAATGGGACGACATTTTTGGAGAAGAGAGCATCCCTTCCTCATCAGCTGTCTTTAACTTTGCAAACGGATGTGTGGAGTCGGACAGATCTAGGTTTTCACCTGTACCTCCGCCCCCGCTGCCACCTCAGCACATCCAGGAAATGAGACTCACGGCGACCAAGCTGGTGCGTGGCGCGTATGTGGAGGAATCAGAGTTTCAGGACGACGTCATCGTCTACGACCTTGTTGCTCAGAAGGACACAAAGGCAGCCATATTTGAGCGGATTAAGGCCGCAAACAGACAGTTTCGTGAACATTTCTCCTATAAACGTAGAGTATCCACGGCAACAGTACCAACAACATTAACACCAACAGTGATGGAGACGGTTAACAGCATCTTGTCAACACGGAGGAGGAGTGAAGATGGCGGTAAAGAGGAAAGAAGTAAAACAGAAGAGTTTGAGGAATTAGTGAGGAGGAAAAGTGAGGAGTTTTGGAATGGAACAAAGGAAAAGGAAGATGAAGGGATTAACGTATCTGATGAGAAGAATCACATCATCAGCAAATTTGATGATTCTAAACAAGAAACAAATTCTTCAACTCAAAACTGCTTCTGGAAAGACATCCAAATTTGTAGCAGTAACACCAATACAAAACATGAGAAGGGGACACATCCCAAAACCGGCCTCACTACACCTTTTGAGACAAATATCATCACAAACGGACATTTAAAAACAGAATCACTTCCTTTTTATAAGGCAAACACCCCAAACTCAGTGCCTGCTGGTAACGGACTCACCAAGGATGATTTCCTGTCCCAATACTACGAGCTCATGCTCTCTTTAGGGGTGGAGCCTGATGGCGAGGACATTACAGATGACATCGGTACATTCAGGAGACGTGTTCGAGCTCTGAGGCAAAAACTGGCGGAGGAGGACGAGCAGCTTTTCATAGACTTTGGTTTGAGCTCCTCATTGGATTACGCAGAGCAGGAGGGAGAAATAGAAGCCATGGAAGAGGAGGAGGAGGAGGAGGAGAACGGAGGAAAGAAACAAGGGGTTCCATTCACAGGTTTGTGTTTGCTAGACAGGAACGAAATGCTGAAATAATCAAACACAGAACTATAGCAATATGTGTTGGTATAGTGTCACTTTGTTGCTCTATGCTGACACCTGCTGGATCTTAAACACCATTGCATCAAACTCAGATTGGATGCCATAGTTTATACAGTAATTCAAATCATTGCATGTCATATTGCATTATTTTAGATTTTAGTCTAGATCATTGAAGTTTAAAATATCTTAGATATCTTTCAAATATACAGTCTATAATGTGAATGCGTCATAATGTGAAAATTTAAAAGAAAGTTTACTGGATGTGTTTGATTTGCAACTAATCCAAGGAGCTTTTTAAATCAAAATGTAAAAAAAAAAAAGAGAAGAGGTTCCAAAAATTTTGGTATTCAGATGACTCTTTGTTTTCTTTTTTGATGCAAATTATACAAACCTCTCTGGATGGCAAAACGTTTGATGGGTCAAGCAGTTCCCAGAACTGTTCAATCTCAATGCTGAGAAGGTGTGCTTCTCTTAACTAAGCCACCAGCGCCTCATGCTATATTTAGACCCTGTGTCTACCTTTGAAGTGATAAGGATGGTTTATGAGTCTCTACTGTCACATACTCCTCGCTTTAAGACCTAGCATTGAGGAGGTGCTTTTATTTATATTTGACAGCTTAGTCACACAAATGCAACATTTAACCTGCAAGAAATAAATGGAATAACCTAACTTAAGATTTATTTGGAGTCTGAGAGAATCAGAATCAGAAATACTTTAATAATCCCAGAGGGAAATTACTTTTGTTACACGCTCCAGTTACAGTTTTATATATATATATATATATATATATATATATATATATATATATATATATACACACACATCCAACTATACAATATAATAAAGATAAAAAATAAGAAAGATGAAGAGATGAAGTGGACAGAAAGGAAGGAACTACAAACAAATATCTTATTTGCTGATATTAGATTAAAATGGTCCATATGGTCGAAACCTTTTGTTTTTTTTTAAAGGGGAACCTTTAAAAAAAACAACCTTTTTTTTAACCTTGGGCCCTTGAGTTTACGTTATTGCATCATGTTCTACTCACCCATATGAGTTTTGTGTCATTTGGAGCCGTTCTGAAGATATTCCGTTAGGTTATATCCAAGTAACGTCTTCCTATGGGCAACGAGTTGAAGGCACAAACTAAACTGTTCATAATTTATTATTTATGGTACGCCAGCATTCATAACATGTAGGCGAATCACATCCACGGTATATTTTTTTATATTTTTATTTTTAAAAACAAAGCGCCGTGTGTATGACGTCATCTGTGTGCGCCGGCTACCGTTCATTCATCCTGTCCGCTGAACTGCTGCTAGTTTTACCGACATGCCTGGAAGATGTCTAGTGCTACTACCACAGATGATCATAGGAAGACGTTACTTGGATATAACCTAACGGAATATCTTCAGAATGGCTCTAAATTACACAAAACTCATATGGGTGAGTAGAACATGATGCAATAACGTAAAATCAAGGGCCCAATGTAAAAAAAAAAAAAATGAAATTCCCCTTTAATATCAAAATGACTTGATGAGAAGAACTATATCTTTGATTCATTTAACGTATTCCATTAACAGATCCAGATAAACCACCTTATAAAACAGTTCGGCTCCTCTATAACAGGGGAAACATCAGCCTGGTTTTTCTCAGTGTGGGATTGATTGACAGCACCAATGCATGTTTCTGACCCATGGCTACTATACAGTATGTTTTCCCTTTTCCACTCATTCCTTATACAAAACTGTGATTTCAAAAAATGCACTAGGTCCCTTCATCAGCGTCCTGTTGTCTCGACTGGAGAACCTCCTGGAAAACTCCATAGCAGTCAACCTCTTGGTCACAGGGATCCTAGCCCAGCTTGCATCGTACCCCCAGCCTCTACTGAGGTCCTTCCTGCTCAGCACAGAAACACACAACCAGCACAGCGTACAGACCTTATACCAGGTAACACCAACACAGGTGGCATTTTCCTGTAACTGTTTCAGACATGATAACACTGTTTTGACTGTATTTGCAGGTGTTGGTTTCAGTGCATGCTCAGATCGAGCACTATGTGGAGGAAAGACCTGAATATCCCACTCTGGTCACCCAGGCTTGGAGGTTCTTGCTCGTTAAAGACCAGGATGGCAAATTTAGAGGTAAATGAACGAAGCCGAACATCAACACATACACCAACTGGTAGCAAAACATCAAGTTGCACCTCATTACAGAAAACTATTGAGCCACCTGCCTCCACACACACACACACACACACACACACACACACACACACACACACACACACACACACACACACACACACACACACAGAGCTTTGTTTTCATGATATATGCGGACATTTCATTGACTTGCATTCATTTTAAATGGCCAAAAATGAAGCCTAACCCAGACCCTTACCCTAACCCTAACTATTACCAAGATGTACCTAATCCTAACCTAACCTGAATTCACAGTAGTCCTAAACCTAACCCCAATTCAAAGAACAGAACTTTACCATATAGGGACCAGTTGAATGTCCCCATATGTACCTGTAAGTCCTCGTATGTAGGATATTTTACAAAATACTTCACTCACATTGCAGGTAAAACAAGACCACACACACACAGGTTTTATACAAAGGCGCTGGTTTTGGCCTACCCTTGTACGAGTAGCTATAACAGCTTTACATTGTTTGGAATTGCTGTCTACAACATTTAGAAGTTAATTAATTTGAATATTTGGTTACCGAAAAGCAGCTAAGAGTGAAAGCTTTGGTCTATTTCATCCTAAATTTGTTCTCCCACAGCCAGTGAAGATCCTTTACAGTAATCTGCACCTTTAGACACGGGGAAAAGGTTGTTGGTACCCCCCGTTTAATGAAAGACAAACTTCAAATGGTCACAAATATAAAATAAAAGTTATAGATAGATAAAAATGTTCTGAAAATTAACAAATGAAACCTAGATGTTGATTTCCAACTGTTAAACAGAATGATTTCTAGAAAAACAAAAAAAAGACCTGGAAAACCATAAAGAAAAAAAAATAATGTGACCAAAGGGACATTAAATCAAGGCATGTCCACTAATTGGCACTAAAGTGGTCTACAATCTTGTAATCAGTCTAATATATATATATATATATATATATATATATATATATATATATATATATATAGATATAGATATAGATATATAAAACAAGATGTATGGAAATGCCTAATTTAATAGAAATAAAATGCCTGATTTAAATTTAAATGTTTTCATTTGTCAGAATGTTTAATGCTAACTCTAATTTCCGAAAATGTGAATTTTCATACAATTAGTTGCTGCTTTAGACTTCAAAAGGTTAAATACAAGTCATAAAGGTTGAGGAAAGGATGCAAAATAAACCAACAATTTTAAAAATCCTTCATAAAACTTTTCATCCTGAGCATCCTAAAAGCTTACCAATAGTCTCGATTGGTTTACAACGAAGGAAAAACTGTAAAACAATAGACCTTAACTTTGTACATTTTTTATGCTAGTTTAATTTAATTCCTTATACATAAGGAGATCCATCGTACAGAACTTTATAATAAACTAATAGATGTTTTCTGTAATAAACTACAAGGAAAAAATGATGCAGAATTCACAAAATTTTAAAGGAGAAAAACAAACCAGTGTTTTGCTAAAATTTAACGGAATCAATTTAAACTGATAAACCCTTTTACCCATCTTTTGTCTCTCAGAGGCCCTCCAGTCTCAGGGCGGAGACATCATCCTGGATCCATCTCTACCCAACGGCTCAGTGAGAAACGCCCTGCCTTTGCCTCCCCTCAGTGTCTTACCCCCGTGCCCCCCCATCCCTCCTCAAGCCAAGAGCCGAGTGTTTGCCATCATTCTGTACGCAGAGTTCCTGAAGGAGCTGGCAGCCATCGCCCAGGAGCACAGCATCGCTCTGGACTGTTGTTCAGAGGAATAATGCACTCGTCTACTGTTATGAAGATCTGCACTGGACTAAAATTACATCTTAGGAGCTGATCACAAATCACTGGAAAACTTCTCAAACCAACCTGTAGATTTATGCAACTTATGTGGACTATTTTACCTTAAATTATTCTATTATTTGCAAATCTTCATGTAAACTTTATTTTTTTGCCTGACTGCACTTGAAAATGTGTCCCCATATGAAGATAGATTATATTTATAAAATGTTTGGAAGGAGATTATTTTAAAGATGATTCATATGAAAATTTTTTATAATCAATGTGTGACATTTTTGAAAATGTTTTATTGAATCTTTTCATACATTTCTTGTTAAACTTTAATTTGATTCACGATACAGACGACTGCATTCTTGATATTTGAACCTATTTGGGAAAATATAAAGAAACATTAAAAATATCCAAGGAACATTTAATACATTGAAGTGACTTGAAATAAATATTGAAAAGATTTAAAAGATCTTTAAGTGCCTTTGCTTCAGCTCAGTTTCTGTCAATTTCACTTATTTTAGAGGAAGAATTTATTTAGTTCTACAAAACTCATTAAAGGGAAAAAAAAAGAGAGAAAAACACACCAATTCACCCCTGCCATAGATTCCTAATAGGGCGAAACCCTGGACACTATTAGCCATGTGAATAATCATTACCTCACCAACAGGACCAACTATGTCTTTATGGGATCCTGTAAGTCGAGACCCCTCCATGTTGCTAGTGGTGTTCCCCATGGCTCATTCTAGGGTATCCTGCTCTTCTTCTCCTCAATGACGCTACTAGGTCCTCAGCAGACACAATGTTGTTGTCATGAAACGAGGACAGATGGACCCAGTATTCAGGAGAGACAGTCAGTAGGAAAGTTCAAAACGTTTATTAAATAAACAAATAAAACAAAAGCGGAGCTGAGGCTCGCAGACACTGCAGGAGGGGGGCGGGGCACCGCCCAGTCTCAGACACTCTGGTTTAACAGTCCAGTCCAAGAATGTCCCCAGTGCTGCAGTTCCAGAGGTCTTGCAGGAAGCCGATCCTGGTCAGGGATTCAGAACAGACGGAACAGGATCCAGATCAGGCTTGATCCAGGCTTCCAGGCATCATAGAGCTCCCAGGCGGGTTCAGAGTCTGACTGGGACCGAAAGCATGACCAGGTGGTCACGCACATGAGCAGACAGGATCAGGTGCAGATGAGCAGGCTCAGTGGAAGAGGGTAGCCGAGACAGGACGTGGAACCAGAACTAGATGCAGGAACTTTAAACTCGTCTCCTCCCTGGAGCCAGGCTTACTGGAATAAAAACTGAACCTCCCCACATATAGAGCCAAAAACCCGGAGGACTCCATGGGGGAGGAACAGTGGAGGAGCAGAAGACGAGACAGACACAAAAACTCTCTTTCCACTGGCTTCCAGCATCCAGGACATGAACCAAGGAATAAAACTAACAGACAGGCTAACAGAAAGAAAAATAATGATCTGTCACTGAATGCTCAGGCTGAACTGAATATAACCAAGAGGAAACAGGTGAGAGGAATAAATTATAATTGAGGCAGGGAGGGAAAACGACAGGTGAAAGAGATCATCAATTAAGGAGGAGCAAACAGGTCAGATCAAGACAGTTGTCATATGTTGCTGCTTGTTTTAAGAAGAGTGAAGCCTACAGGTGCTGGTCATAAAATTAGAATATCATGAAAAAGTAGATTGATTTCAGTAATTCCATTTAAAAAGTGAAACTTGTATATTATATTCATACATTACAT
This sequence comes from Cyprinodon diabolis, assembly GCA_030533445.1. Lineage (NCBI taxonomy): Eukaryota > Metazoa > Chordata > Actinopteri > Cyprinodontiformes > Cyprinodontidae > Cyprinodon > Cyprinodon diabolis. The sequence goes on along the minus strand of CM060075.1, from coordinate 38,357,686 downwards.
ACAAACTCATATATTTCAGATGTTTATTTTGTTTAATTTTGATGATTACAAATGACAACAAATGAAAATCTCAAATTCATCATATCAGAAAATTAGAATATTGTGAAAAGGTTCAAAATTGATGGCCCCTGGTGCCACACTCTAATCAGCTAATTAACTCAAACCACCTGCAAAAGCCTTTAAATGGTCTTTCAGTCTAGTTCTATAGGCTACACAATCATGGGGAAGACTGCTGACTTGACAGTTGTCCAAAAGACGACCATCGACACCTTGCACAAGGAGGGCAAGACACAAAAGGTCATCGCTAAAGAGGCTGGCTGTTCACAGAGCTCAGTGTCCAAGCACATTAATAGAGAGGCGAAGGGAAGGAAAAGATGTGGTCGAAAAAAGTGTACAAGCAAGAGAGATAACCGCACCCTGGAGAGGATTGTGAAACAAAACCCATTCAAAAATGTGGGGGAGATTCACAAAGAGTGGACTGCAGCTGGAGTGAGTGCTTCAAGAACCACCACACACAGACGTATGAAAGACATGGGTTTCTGCTGTCGCATTCCTTGTGTCAAGCCACTCTTGAACCACAGACAGCGTCAGAAGCGTCTTGCCTGGGCTAAAGAGAAACAGGACTGGACTGCTGGTGAGTGGTCCAAAGTCATGTTCTCTGATGAAAGTAAATTTTGCATTTCCTTTGGAAATCAAGGTCCCAGAGTCTGGAGGAAAAGAAGAGAGGCACTTCATCCACGTTGCTTGAAGTCCAGTGTAAAGTTTCCACAGTCAGTGATGGTTTGGGGTGCCATGTCATCTGCTGGTGTTGGTCCATTGTGTTTTCTGAGGTCCAGGGTCAACGCAGCCACATACCAGGAAGTTTTAGAGCACTTCATGCTTCCTGCAGCTGACCAACTTTTTGGAGATGCAGATTTCATTTTCCAACAGGACTTGGCACCTGCACACAGTGCCAAAGCTACCAGTACCTGGTTGAAGGACCATGGTATCCCTGTTCTTAATTGGCCAGCAAACTCTCCTGACCTTAACCCCATAGAAAATCTATGGGGTATTGTGAAGAAGAAGATGCAATACACCAGACCCAACAATTCAGAAGAGCTAAAAGCCACTATTAGAGCAACCTGGGCTATCATAACACCTGAACAGTGCCACAGACTGATCGACTCCATGCCACGCCGCATTGCTGCAGTAATACAGGCCAAAGGAGGCCCAACTAAATACTGAGTGCTGTACATGCTCATACTTTTCATGTTCATACTTTTCAGTTGGCCAACATTTCTATAAATCCTTTGTTTTTATTGGTCTTCAGTAATATTCTAATTTTCTGATATGATGAATTTGAGATTTTCATTTGTTGTCATTTGTAATCATCAAAATTAAACAAAATAAACATCTGAAATATATGAGTTTGTATGTAATGTATGAATATAATATACAAGTTTCACTTTTTAAATGGAATTACTGAAATCAATCTACTTTTTCATGATATTCTAATTTTATGACCAGCACCTGTAGATTATGGATCATATCACAATCAAGTCCTCAAATAATAATATCCTGCAACTTATAGATATATCCCTGGTCCAAAACACCTGAAGCTAATGTTTGAATCCCTTCCTAATGAGCTTATTGTTTGATTTAGGGGGTTGAAGCAAAGACAAATAAAAGATGCAGGACACCAGCCCTCGAGGACTGATGGTTGACACTTCTTAGATAACTTCCTTTAGCTTCCTTCCACCGTAGCAAAAACGAGGACATACTTGTTGGCACATCTCACCAGATCACCACCTTCTCCTATTCCAGGCTCTCATTGGATGACCAGGTAATTTCTCTCTCTCTCCCAGCTCACCTTGGTGTCAGGTTCAGTCAAAAACTCCCAAATATACAGTAGGAGCCATTCAAAATGGTCCTTCCCAGTCAACAGCAGCCGAATGGCTGGAGTGACCCCCCCTCCTTCTTCTGGGTGTGCATATTTTTTACTCCGACTCCACTGTTTCACCAAATTAAAGGGTCTGACCAGGAGATGATGCTTCTCTTTATATCTTAATGTCCACAAATAATGACAGAAATAATATTTTAGTACAAAGATTGAAGTTTAAAACGGTCAGGGACCAGCCAAGGGCCCATCAAGGAAATTGAGGAAATTTTCGAATGGCAACTACTTTACATCCAATCCTCTCCTGCTCTTATGCTGGAAAACTTACCCATGCCTTTTTAATCACCCAAAAGCATTCAAAATGTACAGCATGTTCAAAACAGTGCCAACCGAGTAATCCTGGAAGTAAGCAAGTTTGAGCATAATACACCCATCCTATACTGTAAGCACTTGATCCCATCCAAACCTACACCCGTTTCCTACAGCTGTCCGTCTTTACCAGGCTTTAAAACAACAGCCTTTAGCTCAGCCACATCCAGCTCTTTAAAAACACAGTTGCTGTTACTGTGTGTAAGACAGCAGAAGAAGGCTGGGCTTTGTAATAAATCAATGCCCACCTTAGGGAGGGTGAGAAATATTTGATCAAATACGTACCTCTCTGACTGTCATATGTTCTGAGCCCAACCGGCTGTGTGTTAAAACAATAAATGAAAGCCTATATCAAGCTTAATTCCTGGTAAACAGTTAACTATGCCCACGTATGGAATAAATTCCCAATAACTTCCAGTAAGACATAAACGAATTTCACAAAAATCAGTCCCAGTAAATTATATTTCTGTAAACGACTTTTAACGAGTTAAATTCAAACAATCTTAATAGTTTTTTTGTCTTTGTAAAATCATGTACTACTGTAACTGTGTATCTGTTGTTTTTTTAAGATAAAAGTTGGAAACATCTCTGCATCAAACTGAGCAGGCAGACCAAAAGCGCCGCAGCTGATGCCATCCAGGAAGTGCAGATAAAGTTGGGAGGGGCCAGTTTTGCCAGATCCAAATAGATACTGAGACAACCAAATACCAACCTAACCAAACCTCTTCTCCTGCTGGAGAAGGTGTATCAAAAAATCCTAATTGATTAGATTTCAAAACCTTATAAAAATCTATTCTTTAGGGAAAAAAAAATAGAAAAGAAAATCATACTCCTAATGTATTCACGTTAACTTAAATGTTCAAGGTTGTGATACATTATTTGTCAACTGCATCTAAGAATATCAAAGATATTTGAAGTTTAAATTAAGATATGAAATAATACAATATACCATCCAACCAACCATGAATCAGCGTCAGATATGCTGCCAGTAGGGATTTTAAGGTCCACCAAGTGTCACTATTCAGTGACAGAGTATCAGTTAGCAATGTGTGAAATGCTTTATGACATCTCATCTACCCATCAATACGTCTGTCTATGCCTGTGAACATAAAGCAGTAAACTTTACATTTACTGATATTGGTAGCAAAATGAGTGAACAAATATTTTTTATTATATAAATATATAAATATTCTTTTATTATCATTGCCCAATCTCTCTATAATTTTAGAAAATATAATCTTTGTACTGAATATTTATTCTTGAGGGCAGATGTCCTTATAAGTTTGATTTCTTTTAACATTTCTGCCTCTTTCCCTTTTTTGATGCCCTAGCAACTTCATGCAATGTAAAAATCTCCTGACAAAGAGCCAAGGTGATCGAAAAAAAACAGTAACAAACAATAATGAATATATATAGGTAAAAGTGTGCAAAAAGATATGGGAACAATAGTAGAGCTATTTGCTGAAGAGAAGGAACAGCTTAAACTTATGGAGGCAAAGGGATCTGAAGGGGGAACCACTGAAAGTAGAAAAAGGAACAGGAGCCAGACACTGAAAGTAGAGGGATATTATCTGAGAATAAATGAAAAAAGGGAACAACTAGAGAACATAAAAATCACAAAGGGAACTGAGCCATTAAATTGGCCTTGGGAAAAATGACAAACACTGTAAAGGATTTATCAATTTCAATTCAGTTAATTTATTTAGCGCCAATTCACAACACAAGTCATCTCAAGGCACTTTACTGTTCAAACAGATCATAAAGTCAATTTGATTCAATTTTATTATATCTGCTTTAGTGTCTGCATGCATTTGCTGTTTTCTTATCAGAAGTTGTAGTTCTGAAAGCGTGACATCTGAGGGACTATGATTGTTCAAAGTTTCCCAAACAATTAAATCACTCAAGGTGTCCAGCTGCATGCGCCTTGAGATGCCTCAATGTTATCTTCTGGGTCAGTCCAGGTTGAAAGACCTGAGAGGTTTTGCAAAAAAGATTAGAGCACTAAGGATGGAGAGTAATATTTAACCTCTAACATTTCTCACAGAAATTTGATGAGTCAATTATGTCTAAAAAAAAATAGATATTCTCTTGTGATTTTTTTTTTTACGCTAATAAAAGCAGACAGATAAGGTTAGATTGGTTTATGTTGGGGCTGCACGTTTAAGCTGAACTTAGAGCTCCTCGTCAACATGAGCTTTCACAAAGATAAAAGTGCAGAGGAAATGTGATCTTTATTCACTGAAAATCTTATCTTAAACACAGCGTAATGTGAAAAGCATCACTTCCTAACCCGTGAAGCATCCGCTGTTGAGAATGAGGTGTGAAAAATATGGTTAAAGGTTATTGACAGACAGTTTCACTCATGTTTAACGGTCTCTTTATATGAAATTATACTAAATTAAGACTAAGCTTCAGCCCTTTCATTTGGCTTCTGGAGGCAAGCCCAAGATGCAGAACACACACGGAGGAGGCAGGGAAAAAGTTCAAATGTTTATTAAAGGTTCTGAACACGAGAGAATAAACAGTTCTGAGAATGTTTAACTGAAGTATTGACTGGGACTGGAAACTGTTGGTTAGCAGCGTTCAGGAGAGGCTAAGCATCTAGCTTCAGGCTTAGCATGGCAGACCTAGATTTGAGCTTCCAGCTCATTGCAGAGAACAGGAAATATCCACATAGGATTCTTCAGGCTGAGCTTCCAGCTCATTGCAGAGAACAGGAAATATCCACATAGGATTCTTCAGGCTGAGCTTCCAGCTCATTGCAGAGAACAGGGGAATTTCCACATAGGATTTTTCAGGCTGATTCCACATAGGAACCTTCAGGTAAACTCCACATAGAAGTCTTCGGGTTAAATTCACATAGGAATCTTCAGGTTGGCTCACCAGGGCAGATAGCAGGTTAAGCTCACCTAGAGCTGCAGGCCAGAGACAGGTTTCCTGTGATGCAGCTCTCCCAGAGCTGCAGGCCAGAGACAGGTTACCAGTGAGGCAGCTCTTCCAGAGCTTCACGAGGAGACAGGAGGTTAAGCTCATCCAGAGCTTCACGAAGAGACAGGATTCCTGTGAGGCAGAAACAAGGAAGAGTTAGAATCTGACCTCACACTAGAGATAACTAAGGTTCTTCCAGTAACAGAGACTCAGGTTGCTAACCAACTAAGATCAACACTGCGGCATGGAAGCAAGGTCTGGCAGGAGCTTATAAAGGGAAGGTCTCCTAATGAGTAGATGGAAATCAGGTGTGCAGGAAGGTTCCAGCCCTAGGAGACCCATGGCACACTCTGCTGGAGACAGGGGGTAATCTCCAGATCCCAACAGTAACTCCAGTCCTAAAAGAAAACAACAAACAGCAGAAGAGGATCCTCGGCGCCTTCTGATGGGCAAGCCTTAGGATCCCAACAGCTGAGCTCTTTCATTTGACTTTGATTTTATGAATTTGCAAATAAAATTGTGTTTGGACGTATTATTTCATCTTTTTTCATGTTTTGACCCTAAAAACTACATATAGTGAATTTGTGGATTTAGATAGATAGATCAACACAGAATAACCCATCTTTATGAGATAGTGAAGAAATTGTGCATTTCTTTTATTTTGTCTTTTTACCAATAAGAATGTGAAACAATTTTTACTTTGGAAGTCAGCTTTTCTTTTAATCTGATACCCTTTATTAAAATCCAGAGCAAAAATCCCCTTCAGAGGCCACCTAATTAATCACTAGGTAAGAAATGTTTAACCAACTCTCAGTTACGACAAGGTATTGTTAGGACTCCAGTCTGTGTGGTCTGTGTTTTTGTGTGTTTGTCTTCCTTCCTCCACCAGGCGGCGCCTGGTTCTGATTCTCCTCCTCACACACCTGCAAGGGTTTACCTCGTTAACGGAGTGCTGACTGCCACTACCTCGACGCCCGAGTGTTTGCCAGTTTTGGGTACTCTAGCCAAGCTGAATTTTCCAGAGTCAAACTGAGTTTTTGTCAACCTGAGTCTTAACATTGTCTTTTTATCTTTGCCTCTCGATAGGAAGTCATCCTGCAAACTGGATTTTCGGACCTTCTGTCCCTGGGAGGATCTACTGAGCTTCAAACTGTGCTGGGGATACAAACCGGAGGTTTGGATCCATTTTCCCCCCGAGGAATTGTTTGAGCTTCACACTGAGCAAGGGATTCATCTGCACCACAGTCCATTCAAGTACCGCAGGAAAACTAAGTGGCAGTCAGTCTTCTCCGTTCATCTACAAGCAACTGCATTCTGGGTAACCCTGTCTGCCCTCCACCGTATGAGACAAACACCGGAAAACATTCCTCACCTACTGGAGTCTAAGAGTCAACCAATTCTCTGGAAAAGTGAGTCTGCCTACCTTTCTTCCTCTTCAAGTTCGAGAATCAATTTTCCCACTGAACCTGAACTAACCGCAGTGTCTTCCCCTCACCTTTCAGTTCCGGTTGAGCAGTGTTCAGAGCAAGACTTCTATTAAACTTTTCTCCTTGTATAACTGGACTGGTTTATCTGCATGTGAGTCCGAGCTCTAGACAAAATCATGACAGGTATTGTTTTTCTTACGCCAGAAACCCAGAAAGAGAGCCGGGATGAAGCTGTAATGTTGCTACAAAGAATGTCAACATTTTTCATCAGGAACCAGCTTTTATGTTTCCATCTGTACAGACATGATGGAAGCTGAATATTTGATAGTTTCTGAGTGTTTTTTTTAGCCTGAATGTGGACAGACAGAGTATGGCAAACCAACAATCAACATTATTCATCAAAGTCAGAAGAATGACTAAAATCCTAAATAAAACCCTAAAAACCTACTCACTAACCATCAACTAACCACAGTTCTACTTACAGGATGCTGTACTGTAAGCGTCTTTATATAAAGCGAGTGAGTCTGGGTGTGTCTGTGTGTAGGAAGCTTGTTCGCGTGTGGAAGGCAGGAAACAACAACCACAAATGCAACACTTTGGACTCTGGATTTCCCAAATGATACAACCTGGTCAATTCAATCTCATAACATGATGGCAGCTGTGACTGGAAATGAGTGATGAGCTACAAGAGGACAGATCTAGAGGACCACATGATGCATGTGAAGCCATATGCTATGTAGCTGCAGATATGTAGACAGAAAGACAATGAAGATGGAGAAAGACAAGGATGCTTAAATCTCTCTAGAAATCTAGTGGGTGAGAAAAGAAACATTATGTGTGACTGTAGTTAGTTAACATGCTAGATAACGTTACAGGACACTTTCACATTGGACCTTAAACAGACTATAATTGATTCCCCACAGATAGTCTACTTCATTTGGGAGGTAACACAGCTAATATTTACCAACTAAGCAAGCTATTGTCCTTTTAGAAAGGTGAGTCTTGGTTATAGTTTGCTAACAATGGGAAATGTAAATGGTCAACCCAGAAAAGGTATCAAAAGGCAAAAATAAGTCATCTCATGCCCTAAAGAAAGTTGAATACCTGTCCAATGTGTTGCTCATACTGGTCAGTTGGGCAGAGAATAGATTAAAGCCACTGTTGTCATCTTTGCTTGGCTGTGAGTCGGATAGTTCAGTTGCATAGATTTTTATTTTTGGCTTTGATCAGAGAGTAGATGAATTAGTTTCTATTTTTCTTCCTTTTCATATTTTCCCAATGTGTTTACTTAAAATCTTCATCATCGTGATTCCACATCCATTGGTAACCAGTGGAAGGTGATCCAATGATGGTGTTTGAACCGTTATCTGTGTAATTCAAGAAGATGGCAGCAGCATTTCACCGTCTATTTTAAGGCAGAATTCACATTTAACATAATTTCCAAACCAGATGGCGACAGAAAGACACAGATCATTGCAGGTCAGCAGAACAGAACAAAATTTTACAGACCGTCTTTCATCTAACAGAGGACAGAGTTAACATTTCCTTCATCTATCTCTAACGACAGACGATGAATCCATTTTTACATAAAGTAGCAGAAGCCACAGCTTATACTTTATCTGATTAAAGGCATGTTTAACACACCAAAGCTTTGAAAGGGTATGCCCTTACGTTACTCAAAAAATATATATCTCTAACTATATAAAGAAGCTTTGCTTCAGTAGAAGGTACTAACATATTCAGTCCTCTAGTAAAAGTTGGAGAAAGGAGTGGCAAAAATATATATATATATATATTAGGAAGGAAAGTCAGAAAAATGCATGTTTGAAGTTTCCAGAAAGCAGCAGAAGAAAAAAATGATTAAAAGTTGTATTGTTGTTTATTTGCTTCTTTATCAAAGGTTTCTTTATGTTGTTCAATTGGGTAAAATCTTAAAGAAATATAATCAAATCTGAGGTTTCTATGTGGAAAACTTTAACAGAGAGTAGGTTGCGTTTCAGCATCACTGTAACTTCGATCTACATAAAACACATGGCTGCTGAGGGGTTCACACTGTGGTTAGTTAGTTCCTGTGCTGCTGTTTGACTAATCTCCTCACTCTCTGCTGGATCACGCTTCATAAAGACAGACAGCACAGCGTTTCCACCAGCTTTTTGCTGGAGACGACGAAGAGAGCAGGAAGAGACGATGGAAGCGATGAAAGTTTTCCTGCTAATCTCAGCTCTCGGTGAGTCTTTTTGAGGTGAACTGTTTGAAAGTCTTTAGTGTATTCTAGTGAGGTCTGCTTTAGTCTTATGCACAGGAGGGGTCGCTGAAAGAGGCAGTTACTGCCACAGTTAATCAAATGTTTCTTAAGTAGTATTTGTGCATCAGGGTCTTTAACTCCAGTCATCTTGGATCACTGCTCCATTCTTTTTGGTTGCATTTATGCTCCAAAAAGCCTACATCTGAATTTGCTTGTTGGTGTTGCAGCATATTTTAGCAACAGTTTGGCCAACAACAGTCCATCTGATTGTGATGTGTTAGAGCAGAGATCCAAGAATGCAGAACAGTAACAATCCAGAAGAAATAGTTGAATTATTGGCAAAATCCAACCAACCTCAGCTTTGTAAAGAATAAGAAAATAATGAATAATATAGTCTATTGTAGCAACATCACTAAATAAATGAGCTGATACACTGCAAAAACGATCTGGAAACGAGTAAAAATGTCTTAAAATGAGTGTATTTAGCATAATTCAAGCAAGTAAATGATAAGATTTGCCAATGGAATGAGTATTTTTACTCTTAAAATAAGATAATTCGATAATATCCACTTGGAATAAGACAACACAATTGTTTTTTCTTATTTTAGATGTAAATTGCCTTATTCCATTGGCAAAGTATATCACTTAACTGCTTAATTCAAGAAAGAATTGCTCTTTTTTAAAGAAAAATAAACTTACTTAGATTTCAATTTTTTGCAGTGTAGATTATGATCAGCAGAAAACCATCCGTCTTTAAGGCTTTACAAGAAAGTACTAAGGTGGACAGTTTGATTTCTAATTTCAACTACTTTTCTAAAATAAAACAGTTCAAAAAAGAATTTTTGCAAAGATCTCTGAGACAAAGAGTCTCAGAGCTCAAAAAGTATTTTCTTTTTCACAATTTTATGTTTTTGAATCTTCGGAGCAAACAAATTAGATAAAAAAGACAGAAAAAAATTATTTGTCTCCTTCCGGAGTTCTGCTTTTTCTTACATTATAATGTTTAATGTCATTAAATACATATTAAATCAGTCAGAAATAGCTGCTTGTATTTAAAGGAAATTATCTAAAACAAACTGATGGAACAAGTAAGTTACTGCCTTAAATTCACTGGTTATGCTGGACCTGATGGAAACAACTGTGATCAGGTGTTTAAAATAACTTCCAATCAATGTTTTAGAGGAAGTTTGTCTGGAAAACATTCAAAGCAGAAGCTCGTTTTTTGAGGAGGTTATCCTGAAGCACATTCACCCGTGGGTCAGCAAATAGCAGAAAAATAAGTTGTCCTTTTTAAATTTACTAAGTGTAAAGTTTGTTTGTGAGAAGGAGAATTCTTGATTTATTAGGAAGTAATCAAAGAGATTATTACTCTACGGGTTGCGTCACATTCTCTTTGTTGGATCCAAATCCAGATACTCCAAAACCGTACAGGGATCCGCCTTTGTCTCAACTGGAGCAGCTTCTCTGTCTGCTTTAAAATCTGGTCCAATTATCCTATAACTCTCTGGCCTTATCTGATCTGGTAACTACTCCTGAATTCTTAACCCATCTATCAATGGAGAACAGGTTCTGGCTAACACATTTAAATTCAATCTCCCTCGCTTTTTGCCTAAACATCTATGTGGTGATTATCAACAAATTACACTGGAAAAACGATCTAGAAATAAGTTAGAATTTCCTAAATGAAGTGTATTTACCTTTAATTTGAGTAGGTAAATGAGACAGTTTGCCAATGGAATGAGTATTTTTACTCTGAAAATAAGATGATTAGATAATACGCACTTGAAGAAAGAAAATGCAATTGCTTTTTCTTATTTTAAGTGTAAGTTGTCTTGTTCCATTGGCAAAATATCTCTTTTACCTTCTCAATACAACAAAAAAGAAAAAAAAGACTTATCTAGATTTCAAATTTTTCCAGTGTATAAAAAGTCATTAATAAAAAAAAAATATATATTATATTCTATCCTATTATGGTTATCTAAGCAGAAGCACAAAAATGGGGGCGTGAATTAAAACTTTGATGAACAATGGTAGGAATTTGCACTAAAAGTTGTTAATTAAATCTCTTATCTATGACGACTTAAGTCATGTTTAGATGTCACTGTTCAGACAGAGCTAGCTCAGGTTTAGCTAAATAAGAGATGTTTGTGACAGATTTGGAGCTTCTTCCTTGTAGTCTTGCACATTATGATTTTATTTTTTCAAGCCTTTGCAAATTTTGGCTAATTTACTCCAAGGCAATGCCCAAGCTACTCTCTAACACTTAATACTTTTGGCCTTCCAGAAGAATGCAGCCCAGCAAATAAAACCCCATCATATTCTTAACTGGAAAACCACAGCTGCTCCTTCCAGCAAACAACAGATAAATGAGCTCATATCATTTTTTGAAAGAAGAAAAAAAATAGATTTACAGGAATTGAAAAAGCTCCATAATGAATTGTGATCTTTTATAGATTTATTTGCATCTAAGTAACACCCTACCCTTTTTTTCTCTGCCTCTTTCTTTACCTACTCATTGGACTATTTTATTGTTTCAGTTTTTGTTTTGGAAGAACTAACAGTGACTGTAAGTAAATATCTTAATTTATACTTAATTTATATTAAAATTAAGCAAAAAAAACTATATATATATACACATATATAAAGCTTTAATTACAGGCTGGTTTTGCTTGAATTCAAAACCCACAAATAAGTTTAGGCAACGTCTTAAAGACACAAATAAATCAGCATAGATAAAAAAAACTAAAGAAAGTGAATGTTAGAACTGTAACTATACAGTCATGTGTTTACATTACTGTTTTTCATCACAATGTTTTTATCGCTGCTGCTTACCTTATCAAGGCTGCACTTTAAAAACTGAAATTGTCTAGAGAGCTGTACTTAATGAAATATGTTTTTGTTTAAACTTGTGTGTAGAAAAATGACAAATCATTGATTTGATTGTAAAACACAATCAACCTATAATTTAGATGAAATAGATTAAATCATTTAACCAATCAGTGTTTTAGGGAGTGCAGTTCTTGAAAACTACATCGAACTAATATACTAATAAGCTAAACATAGACTAGCTTTGGTTGCTATGGTTGCACATTATAACAAGTATTCAAAAAGGAAGAAAAAAAATCTTTCCTTTTCACAGCATTCAACACCAGAGGGAAAAAAACCATAAAAAAGGAACTCTGATCCAAAAACTGAGGAAGTAAAGTAATCTTAAAAAAAAAAAAATGTCAGAGTCAAGCTAGCAGTGATATTCTGAGTTATGCTTTAAGCTTTAGTTTTACTAAATATTAACACTTTGTTTTCATCTGTTAGGATTTCTATTCTTAAATCACCCTCATAGATTTATGATTTTATGTGTAATATTATGTTAAATTAACAGTTTCAAGTATTTACCTCAAAATAGATCAGGGCTAATGTCAGGATGTTTGAGGACCCAAATAGAGAGGCAGGGAGGCTGAGGTGATTTCTTGCAGTTTTAATGGGTGAAAACAGTAAACAAAGGCAGGGATCAAAAAATCCAACTAAAAATGTTTAAAAACCCCAAACTATGGAGACATCGGGGGAAAACAAGCACAAGGAGCCAGGGAGACAAGATGAGAAGACAACAGCGACGACAGAACCAGCGACAACAAGGAACCAGCAAAGATTGACAGCAGAGGGAGAGTAAATATGGCTGACTGAGACAAAGGCAGGGCTAACGAGCTGATAAGGAGCAGGTGTGAGTGGAGACAACGAGGAAGCCAAGGGGAAAGGAACACACATAAGAGGGCAACAGAGGACAACAACAGAAAAACCTGAGAAAATATAAATATAAATCTATCTAGAAACACATAGTAGGAAATAAACCAATGAAACCAATGAAACACTTATCAAAGTTAAACAGGAAGTAAGACCGTGACAGCCACGGCATATGTGCAACAGCACAGCTGATAAAAAAATGTATGTTTCCGATAAAAACCTGCGGATTTCAGACAGCAGCTAAAACTTTAAGAGTGATGTTAAAAAGCCAGTCATATTAGTAGGATGTTTATGCTTCGAAAGATCTTACAACATCAGCAAACAAAGTTAGCTTTAATCTCTAGGCATGTTAGAACAGTAATAAAGTATTTTTTTTTCTTACTTGAAAAACTGCCTTTCCTTAAAAAAGGGGCAGTTAGCCTTCTTAGTTTGCATGATTTATTGAAATTGTTTGTTTTACAGCTTCTCTTCACATTCTGCAGGGTTTGCAGTCGTTTTATCAGAGGACGGCGAATCATTCTCTGGAGATGACGAATATTCTGGAGACATTGAAAAAGAAATAATAGCGACCGCATCTGAAAAAAACTCCATTCCTTCCTCAGGTAAGCTTAACCTGCTCTGATTATGACTGCACACTCTGCTATAATCATTACATTAATGCAGAACCACAGACCCAGCTCATGCAAGTTCCTGAATTAAGTGGTTCTGCTTCTTTTCACACCTCTGTATGCCAAAAGCATCTATCCACATCCTATTAGGCTCTGATGCTATCAGATCGCTGCGAGAAACTGATTCCTATCTATGAAGAGACTGCTACTTAAAACCACCATAGATACTTGGATCAGAACCGTTTAAATGTCAATTTTTAAATAAAAGCTACAAGTTTGTTAAATACAGAATGTTACTTTCCTAGAGATGCTGATTACTGATCCTTAGTTGAAAAGTTTTTGCGTTCTTATTGGTTTCTTTCTCACTTTTACACTTTAGCTTGATTTTTTAACTTAAACAAGTTTCAAAGTCAGAGGCCGAATCTGGCCCCTCAAGGCAAATTATCCGGCCCTTACAGGGCAAAAAAGTGATACCATCATACAATAGAGTAGAAATAGACCGATACACCAATATTTTTGGCCAATAGTATGATTTTTTTTATTCTTGTATCGGTATTGACCCATATATGAATGTGTTCACTAGTTCATTGGTGCATTCAGCAGCCATGCCCGAGGATCACAGGAAGTCACATATTTGTGTTCCCTCTATTTGCTATCCTTTGGTATTTCGTTTGATTTATTTATAAATGTTTTTTTTTTTTTTTTGTCTAACTTGAAACTTTTGTAACATATCGATTTTTATTATTGTGTCATTTTATCATGTACTGTAAATGGAGGAAGAAGTGGGCTGCTCAGTGGCGCAGTTGGTAGCACTCCTTTTTTGCAGCAAGAAGGTTCTGGGTTTTACTCCTGCCCCAGGGTCTTTCTGCATGGAGTTTGTATGTTCTCCCTGTGCATGCGTGGGTTCTCTCCGGGTACTCCGGCTTCCTCCCACAGTCCAAAAACATGACTGTTTGGTTATTTGGCTTTCTCTAAATTCTCCTTAGGTGTGAGTGTCTGCATGTGTGAATGGTTGTTTGTCATGTTTGTCTCTGTGTTGCCATGGCGACCAGTCCAGGGTGGACCCCGCCTCTCACCCATTGACTGCTGAAGATAGGCACCAGCACCCCTCACGACCCCACTTGGGATAAGAGTGCCAGAAAATGGATGGATGGATGGAGGAAGAAGTGGCTTAAAGCTACAGTGTGTAATAATTACAGGGATATACAGTCAGAAATGTAATATATTATACATAACTATGTTATTTATCATCATCTACAAGCTCAGCCTCTTAACCTTAATATTTGCGTTGCCTTAGAATTCGTTATTTATAATTACATAGGAGCGGGTCTCGCAGCCATGGAGGCAGACATCTTTGCGCTACGGCAGCGCAGAGCCAACAAACTAGTGATTGCGAGATCGCCAAAATGTCACAACGATGTAGAAAAAATAACGGGTATATTTATTATCTTAAGTCTACATGAAATCTATACCCTACACAGACTAATGAAATACTATCTGTAAAATTATCTATGTAAACAAACCTCATCACTTGAGAAGGTAGGTGATGCGGACGTCGTGGAAGACATTTTGTCCCGTAACGCTCGCCGTACTGTTGGGGGGGAGAAACGGTGGGGGGGAGATGTTCATGTTGCTGCAGTCTGCAGTCTGACCGCTAGATGTCGCTAAAAGTTACACACTGTAGCTTTAAAGAATCGACCCAAACATATTGGCAGCACAAATTGGTATAAACTATCAGGATTAGACTTAGAAAACCCGGTATTGATTGATCTCTAAAATATAGACCTATGCTGCAGCATTGCTAAATTAACAGAAAGACAGTTACAATAACAAAGCAGCACTGTCTTTTACAGTCAAATGTTTTGTTTATACAGCTGACCCGGCACTTTTAAAGACCTGATGATCCTGAAGTGGCCCAATATAAAATAAAAATAGTTTGACAACCCTGTTTGGATAGAAAATAGCTTTGCAGGAATCCCAGAACTACATCGATTATAATAAGTCTAAGATTCATGCCACTTCTAATCTAACTCAGACTGGGTACAGTTCTCTGTTGTTCCAGATCAACGAAGCCCAACATGGCTTGGACCTATCTTACCTTTTTGTTACTGTTACAAACTTTTCAACCCCTGGTAGCCAACTATGTATTCTTTTGGAAAGTTTTACCTGGTTCCTCCAAGAACCTTCAACCCTTCTGGTCATGGTCACCTATTTAAATTCAGGAGTTCTAGAAGTTTAATGAGCTCTGGACCAGCAAACTGGTCTAGAGTAAGGCCTTGGCATGACCATAAATAATCATTTTGTAAACTTTTAATGAAATACCCTTTTTATTTGACCCTTTACGACTACGAAATAATTTGATGAGCACATCTTAGTATTTCAGCGCTGATTCTTAAGTGTTCAGCCTATTTTCTCTGACTATACCTTAGCTCCAAAGTTCCCGCGCTTTTCGGCGGATATTACGTGTCCATGTTGAATGGGTCCAACCCAGTAAATGATTGAAGCATCATATTCAATATGGAGCTTGTGGATATACATAAGGGGCCGCCATTAAGCTCAACTCAGACACCAATGGCGACTCCTAGTAAGGTGAAAGAAGTTTAAAAAATAACTTTGTCAAGTATGAGCTTGAGCTACAAGAATGAGCACGACAGGTGCTGCAGTTCTTTGTTTTGGCCACAGGTGGCAGAATCATTAGAAAACTCTGTAATGCCTCTTTAATGTCAGGCGAAATAGTTTTGGTAAACTCTTAACCATAAAACATAAATTATTCTACGCAAGAAAGAAAATTAAAAAGAGGAAAACATTCTGGGGGTTAATTTTGAGGCACCCCACCCCCTATGGTCAGTTTACAGCTGAAATGCTTCAAAAACGTATATTTTTTGGAGAGGTAAGAGAAATTCAGAGGATGACTTCACAGCCTTTTGAAACAGTGTCATTTCAACAGAGAAGACCAAAGTTGAGATGTTCGGCCATTTTGACTAACAATATGATTGGAGGACATTAAACACACCAAATTGGAAATAAATACCTCCCACCAAATACCATGCACTGTGGAGGAGGGCTGATGATTTGGGTTCTTCCAGGATGACTCACAACATTAATCAGGAGTCTTCATTTTCCCAAGCACCTTTTTCTACTTTTCCTTCATATTCCACTTATAATTAGATTTCAAGGATTTTCGAACAAATCATTTCATGTCCTACTGTATACAAGTTAGAATTAAAAGGGTGCACCTTTTTTTTATACCCTAACTGTAGCTGCTAGCTGAAAGCAGGCAGAAAACAGGAAGTAGTTTCCTCCAGTTCTGAGCTAATGGTTTCCTTGTTCTTCTCTTTTGTTCTTTTTACAGGTGTCAAACTCTCACCACACAGAGGAGCTGTTGCCAAGATATACAACCTCTGCCTGGTTTCTGTAATCTTGATAACTCTGTGCATGAACATCTGAAATAATAATAAACAAAGAAGGCAAATTATGTTTTTGTCATGATGCACCTAGCCGACATTGTTTTCCTGTGACCCTAGAGGAAACATACAGAAGAAATGCTCCAACTTATTTTGTTTTTTGGGATCAATAAATCAAAGAATCAGAACTTTGAAATTACATTTGATCATTTTAATGTTTTTTCAGTGAATCTCTAGTTTTTAGGTGACATTTCTAGTTGTTTCAATTTTCAATTGACAAACCTAAATTTAAAGGTATTGTGGAGGATTTTTTACAATTTTTTTTAAAAGACATGCCCTCTCCACAAAAAAAAATGCACATGCACAACCCTGTACCCGCTCCTGAGAGGGAACGGCTATTTAATACGTGCAACAGCATGCACAAGCCCATTTCTCCTTGTGCACACCTTGTTTAAAAGTTGCTGTTCTCATTGCTCATACAAGCTTACTGCATCTGAACATCCACCCGAACCACTAAATCCTTCAATCACTGTGTAGAGCGGGGAATATATAGTAGACTTTATAGCAAGTTCAGTTAACTGACCGTTTGGACAGATGAACACTGCTTTTTGCTCCCTGTTGGTCACGTAACTTCTCCTCAACTGCTACGCCATCTTTGTTATATATCGCCACTCACTATGGCGACAGCAGGCCGCTGTGACAGCTAATCCCATAATGCTTTGCGAGGAGACCTCTCCACGCAAAGCATTATGGGATGTATCTGCCTCCTCTGAGGCCTTTCTTTTCTTCTCATACACTTCCCAGACAGTTTTTCTCTTACGACCCTCGGCCATTTTCAAAGAACAGCTGTGAGAAAGGTAAGCTTCAATGACTGTCTGAAACCGCAGCTCATCACAGATATATGGCTGAAAGAAGATAGCTAAAGGGACGAGCATGTAGGACGGCCATATGTAAACATATCACCAGAATGATTGACAATTAGGAGGACCACTTATTTAGACGATCCACCCAGAAATAAAAGATCATCCTCCATACCTTTAAATGTGCAATATTGTCCAACATATATTGTCAACAAATATTGTCCTTTGAGTAATTTTATTTTTCAATGTATTCACCTTTAAATTTTTAGAACTTTGTGTTGATCATAATTATGTAACATATCAATGGGTCTAGTTTTTCAGGAGGACTTTTTTTTTCTTGATGTTTTTTCATTATCTTTGTTAGGATTATTATTGAAGTTGTGTGAGTTCATCACACCCTGGTATGGGCTGCTGTTGCGTGTCAGAACTGATGTCTTAATCTAATTAGGACAATTCTTCTGTCCAGACAGAGGAATTGTCCTAATTAGATAATCTACAAAATAATCTTTATTTTGTACGTAGCAAAGATTAGGAAATGGAATGAGAGCGCATTTTGAGAAGGCTGGAGCAGGCTACACATCTGCTAATGTGTATGATGTAAAATATGATGATGTGGCAGACTGGAGATGTATAAAATGCCTTTTTAACTGTTAATTGGGGCCCAGAGGTGATCAGCTGCCTTCTGTATCTCTAAGCAATTTCTCTGATCTACTTACAAATTCTATCAAAATCTGTTGTCATGTCTCCTGGTTATTTAATACATATAAGTTATGAAATGTTATTTAAAGAGTTTGTCCTGAGTGATCTCTTTTCAGGGGAAAGAACCTGAAAGATAGAGCATCAGGGTGCATACACAGAGCAGGTAAAAGAAACTAAAAACACTAAAAATAAACTAAATACATACACTTATTGCATTCCTTTGCAGTTGACTCTCTCTCAAAAATACATTTTTGGTATACAAAAATATTATTAAAGGTCAATTTCTTTTCTCTGTCTCTCTCAAGGACGTTTATGTTTCAGTTCAATTTAATGTATTTATATGGTGCTGATTTGCAACCCATGTCCACTGAAGGCACTTTATAGAACTGATTGAATCAGATTATACAGTCAGATTGGTATAAGTTTCCTATCTAACAAAATCCAGCTGATTGCTTTGAGCCATTGACGCTCCTTCTAGGGACAGAAGATATTTCCTTGAATTGTGTCGCTGACATTGTGGCAACCTGTACATCACATCCATACTCTGTGTGGCATCCAAATCAGTCCCTCTGGCCAGGTAAACAACAAAAAACAAAACAGCATCTCACTACCTGGTAATGGTAAGAGAGAAAGCAACACAAATCAGAGCTTAAGCAACAAAAATTGACTAAGTTCTGTTAATTATAGCTTCAAATCATTAAAAGTCTGCTTTCTTTTTGAGAAGTTAACAAAACCAGTAACAAAGTTACTGGTGCATTGATGGTGAGAATGGTCTGTGGCTGATGACTCAGTTCCTGAATACTGTTTGACACAGAAAGTAATTTACAGAAAGTGCCTGCTAGAAGAAGACAAGTGGGTTTTTAAAAAAATATTAGGGTGGAAAAGAGGGGTAAAGAAAATATTAATGTCAAAAGAAGAGATAGATAGTAGGTTAAGGGGAAATAAAACAAGGAGAATGAAAGGTTGACAGGGAGGAAAGAATCCAAATGAACTTTTTCCTAAACTTAAAACAGTATTTTTAGCAGATATTTTCCAAACTCTGCAGACTTTTGCTATATTTCTTACAAAAGATTATAAGAGAGGCCAACAATGGCTCTGCCATGTAACCACTTTGCTGAGATCAGGCCTCAAAGTTCCTCAAAGCATAAGTTTTACATACGTCACAGAGGAGACCAATAAAATTTGGTAAGGGGGAAGGTGGGAGACAAAGTGTGGTGAGAGACAGGAAGAGAGAGTAGACTAGAGCACCAGGTAAAAAAGTCAGAACCTGTGAAACACTTGAAAGTAAAAGGATTACTGCTTCAATAGCTCATTGTTAAAAAAGAAAAGAACAAAAAACAAACAAGAAAAGTGTTGGAGACCAATCCGGAGTCTTTGAACCATGTCGATGAAGCTCCTGTTTCTGTTCTGCTTCCTTGGTGAGTTTATCTGTACTTCTACCAACTGTTCCTCTTAGCGTCTCTTAGTTTCATTTTTTTTATTAATCATTTCATATTTTTTCACATAATCATCATATTTCTATTATTTTCTATTTTATTCTCTTTAATTTTGTTGTGTCTTTATGCTGCTACAATGTTTTTTCTTTTTCTTTTCATGTACAGAACTGAAATGTGTTAAATAAGTAAAATTGCCTTTCCTTTGGAGTTTCATTAAAGAATAAAAAGATGCTTCCTCAGATGTCAAACATTAAACCTTTACTATGGGGCCAAAATTGTTGCTTTATTATTTACAAATGTGTGTGGAGAGTTGTATATCTCTATCTCGATTTGTGAGTGTGCAGGGGGATTTGAAAATGTGTAAATGAAACTGTAAATGTGTGAGGAGATTTGTGTGTCTGTACAACAATCTGCAAATGTGCAAAATTACTTGTGTGTGTGTAATCTGGTTTGCAAATGTGTAAAAAATCCATAATCCATAATTTACTTCCAAAATTCAGTTCTCCCAAGCAAATGTCAGAAGGTTACTGTACTGGGCTTAGCTATCATAGCAAATGATGGGGGTTGTACTAGTCAATAATGTCTACTGTTAACTAACAATTTATTGCACATTGTTCTAAAAAAATATTAGTTTACCTTACTAAAATAAAAAGGTGTCAAGTATTGAATAAATTTGCAACCAAGTTTAGTTTACTGTTTTTACCCTCCTGGGTGTAATTTAACAAAGAACAATTAAGGAAATGCAACAATCTGGAGTGTAATGCAGAACTAGGACTCATCCTGTAGAATGCTGTTTGAATAAATCCTATCTTGTCAGTAAGTGCAGTTAAAGTTAAGTTAAGTTAAGCCGATCATATAGTTTATGATATTTTCAGTCGTTGCACACAGCTACAGCTCACACTGTACGACGAAACCACAGGGTTTAAAAGTTCACAGCTCACGATGGATGTTCTCACAATCTGATGTGATCTACCAGCTCACACTGTACGTCTAAAAACCACGTCAGACTCAGCTCTGCAGGGAGAGCTTGGATTACAACCTAGTCTACCTGCTCCCCCATCACATTCCAATGGTGAGAAGGACAGTATTGTAAAAGAGATCAGTGAAAGGCCACTGAGAAATGGAGGTATTGTTTCAGAACCACAGACTGGAGCATGTTCCAAAACTCTCATGGTGATGACATCAACAGCCTGACTGAATGTATCACAGCTACGGTGCTTTCCAAACAAACCCCCTTGCTTGACCCCTGAGCTCAAAGTCCTCCTGAACCAAAAGAAAAAAGGCTTTAACTCAGGGGACAGAGAACAGCAGCGTAGAGTTCAGTGGGATCTCCAATGGAGGTCAGGGTGACAAAGAAGGACTATGGAAGGAAGATGGATAGCAGTTGGCGCAGAACAACATCAAAGATGTGTGGAGAGGACTAAAGAACATTTCCAGCTTTGGGCAGAGGAACAGCAGGGATGCAGACAATGACACTAAGTTTACAAGTGAGCTAAACAGGTTCTTCACCTGGTTTGACTCCCCTCACACTGGCCACCTCCCTGCCCTCAACCCTCAGCCCACCAGAGCCCTACCCTTCCCTCCACCTCCACTCTCACCAACCCCTGACCCATCCAAACCTTCGGTCCTGCCCTTTTTCCCACTCACAGTCACTTTAACGCAGTCGAGAGGCCAGCTGATGAGGCTGAAACAGAGTGCGAAATACGGGGGGTGGTGGAGGGGGGTGGTGGTGGGGGCAGTGGCTCAACCGCCGATTAACCCATGAGACCCCCTAAAAGCCTCAAAATGAATTACATTTTTAAGGGGGTCTTAAATTGTGTCAAAAATGAAAATGAAAATGAAAAATAAAATATTTTTTTGTCACTAATGGTCACTAAAATGTTTTTAAGCTCAACATGTCCAGTATTAAAATTCAAAACATTTATTCACAAATATGTTCTGTTTTTTGCCAAGTGGAGCCAGCCAATCCTATTCGCATATGCAAATTAGCCATGTGCTTTTCCGCAGTAAATAACACGGGCTACAAGTAACAGATTGCACAAAGACATCATGTCTTCACTCCTGTTTGTGGACCTCAAAGGACCTCCTCTGGACAAATTCGACCCAGTTCCATTCGTCAGAAACTGGATTAAAGCAGGACATGTACATGCATGCGTGTGTGTGTGAAAGACAGACACAGACAGAGATAGAGAGACAGACAAAGAGACAAAGACAGACAGACAGTCTTTGTGCGTGTGTGTGTTTTCATAGACTGACTGTCTGTTCAGGCTCTTGCCCGCTCCACCTGATTCACAACAAGCTTCATCCACCAAGCTGTCAGGAAGCTCCCACAACCAGATCCTCCAGGCTGTCAGGAAGAAAATAAAAAATCCCTCCGGACAACTACTATTATTACTACATTTATTTACTGTTCTTTTGCACTGTTGTTACTGTTACAAATATATCTTACATAACTGGTAATAATAATAATAACAATTTTTCTGCTGCCATTACCATCTGCCTTTTTGTACTAGTATAAGTATTGTATATTTTATATTATTGTACATTTTATATTTTATTGTGAAATTGAATGTTTAAATTTTAGTATTAGGAACTGATCTTATCTGTTGTGCCTGTGCACTTTATGGTTTCACTGTTGGTGAATGAGAAACATCCTCTCCAGTCCTTGTATGTCTGGTGAATCTGAAGAATTGGCATTAAAGCTGACTTTGACTTTGAAATGTTATAGGTCTACTGCATATTGAGAAAATGTAGATCTGTATTGCGCAACAATCGGGAAATGGGGACCCTCCCATACTTTTGACAGGTATTTCGCACACTGCCGGATGGCATCCTTTCAAGGCTGCTGAGGACCAGTGCAGATGAGCATTGTGAGGTCCTCAGCTACATCCAGAACTTGAACCTCAGCCTGGAAGGGCCCCCACTCTGTGGAAGACATCCTGTGTGGTACCGGTTCCAAAAGAGCAGTATGCCAAGGAACCGGCCCAGTGAGCCGGTTGTCAACACCATCAGACTGAAATGGACAAACATCAACGACAACTACCTCACTGAACGCAATCAGCACCTGCGGCTGCATGGCTGTAAGTCAGAGGTCACAGTCTGCAGGACCAGGGCCCCCCGGGTCACCATTTGTTCTGTCTCAGTTACTCTTCACCCTCTACACCTTGGACTTCACCTACAACACACATTGTGGGCTCCTGTTTCTGAAGGGAACGAGCTGGAGTACCAGTCGGTAATTATAAACTTTGTGGACTGGTGCTGCCAAGAAAGAGATTGAACAAACAGTTGAGAAAGACCACTTCCATCCAAGGCTGCACTCTGTCTCTGTGGAGGAAGTGGCTGAGAGGACGGTGTTGTCCAATCTTACATCCATCATGGAGTAGCTGATGGAAGAGGGTTATTAGTAAATGATTAAGTATACCAACTACTGTAGACTGTGGTTATCCATCATAAGCAGTAAAAGCTAGGCATATATCTCAAGGTTTATATGACACTGGTATGAGGTGCAAACTAGGAAATTGCTTTGAAAATATTTGTCTGGATTCATGTCCTCAAAGATGGATTAAATGTGTTGTTTAAGATTGCACTATCTAACATTTCTCTTCATATTTTTGCAGTTGCATCAAGTCCTGTTAATGGAGAAGAAAAAGGAATTGAATCTACACATGATCCAAACAATCAATTTGACTGGATAGAGGGTAACAATGGAATAACCAAGCATATAACATGTTGAAAATACGGTATCCTGTAAAAAAAAAAAAAAAAAACAGCTCTGCAATTTCTAGGAGTAAAAATGCAAATATGATTATATTAAACTGATTTAGTGCTACTGATTACTAAAGTAAGAAGTCTTTTTCTTTAAGGAGTGTTATTTTCCCCTCTTATATGTTAATAACATTTCTAAATATGTATTTGTTACTTTTAGCAACTGCAGTAGTTGTCTTTGCTGGCCATTAAAAAGAATGCAGACTCAAATTGGGTCTAAATTAGTGTGTTTTTTGTATCTAAAGGGCAACATTTTAGCAACTACAAGCCTTCATTTTAAAGTTCTCCGGAGAGATATGGGATAAAGAGGGAGGGGTGAGACATGAACTAAAACTCACTGATGGGCAAAACTCACCTAGGATGCCATACACCTGGGCCTCACTGTGTGCAGTCTTTTCAGTTTCAGGTCTCAGGACTATACTGTCAGAACAATCAATACAGTTTTATATGTACATTGAACAAAAAGAACGTCTGCATGCTGAGTTTAAGGGAGATACACAAAAATCCAGGTGGCCATGTTCTGTTCTGATCACTTTAGCTAATTTATATAGTACCAATTCACAGAACATGTTATCTCAAGGTACTTCACAGAGGCAATTTAATCTGATCAAACAGACAAGTGGCTTAACAGTTCCCTATCTATAGAAATCCTGCTTATAGCATTGAGTCTTCACAATCATAGACATCAACATGAGAAAGGAATTAATTGCATTGAGAAGATTCCAGCAGATGTAAAATATAACCCATGTACGGAGGCGTCAGTCTTTACCGTAGTGAACCTGGTTTAAGTTCAGTCCTTTTGATCTTTGCTGCGCCACCCCCACCCCCAACACAATTTACGCTCAGGAAATCTTTAAAATGAAGGCACCAAGTGCACAGTTGCACAAAAGGAAAAACTCAGCAGGGTCATTAAGGTTGCTGACCTAATTAACGAGATTGTTAAACGTTTTATCCAGAGGATGGAAACCGAATATTGCTGTATGATGTTTAATTACTATTCTAAAATGTCATGTGATCTTTTTTTTCTTGCAACGTCTTGTTTAAAAAAAAAAAAAAAAGTAGCTGAAGATATTGCACCATCCGTTTGGACAGTTTTTGATTTGTCTTATTAGATAATTTCTTCGTATTCTGTGTTACAGTGAATTCATCAATTTATGATTATTATGATTATTCTGATGAGGATATTCATACTCATAATGAAGAAATCCATTGGATTTTGAGAAACAGGAGCCACATTTTCTCCTCAGGTAACCTTAACCAACTTTGTTAATGCTTGCAAAACTTCCTGCTGCTATTATTTAAATGCATTTAAACAGAACAATAGGAGGGGCAGACAGGTCCTTGGTTAGTAAGATTTTACAGAGAATAAGGGTTCTTAGATATGCAAAACCCGCTAAAAGATAAATATTTAAGTAGATACTTGATTGTAATGGCTTCATCAGACGAAGAAGGTTACTAGTAAGTTTCAGTGAGACATGTTGGTAGTGATAACTTCTAGAACTAGACATTCAATAAGACATTTATTGACCAGAAATATACATTTGGAATCAAATGAAGGTCAAATTTACAAATGTATATATAATTTTAGGTGGAAATCTTACTATATAATTTAGTTTACATTTTCTTTGTAATGACAATAAAAAGAGGCTATTTTTTTTCTGATAATGCTAAATACTCACTACAGCCCTTCTTTCCTTTTCACCCCCCTGTATATAATAATCCTGTCTACAGTAGAGGTCACCGAGGCACTGCCTGCAGAAACTAGGCATCCGAGTAACAGACGCATGTTTCAAAACATTTAATCAGTTAAAACATTTAATCATTTAAAACAGTGAAAACTCAGTAAATCCATAAAACTTACAAAAGAAAATAAACCATCCATCCATCCATCCATCCATCCATCCATCCATCCATCCATCCATCCATCCATCCATCCAGTAGGAATAGAAAGTATTTTTTTTCAGTGAACCTTAATTGTTTTCTATCTTTTCTCTGTTTCTCTCTTTACAGCTAGCGAACTCTCACCACAGGGAGGAGCTGTTGCCAAGGTGCACAACCTCTGCCTGGTTTCTGTGATCTTAAGTCTGTGCATAAAAGACTGAAAATGATGATGAATAAAGGGAATAAAGAGTTTTGTTTCTTGCTCTTTATTTAGGCTGCATTATAACAAATGTTTTAGCTTACATTCGGGTTTGATTGTTTGGCAGTAAATTAAACAATGGAAATTTCAAATTTACATTTTGGTTGGAATTATGAAGTGAATTTGTTAATCATGTCATTTATATGAATTTTATTCTGTAAATTACCTGAACTTCTACACAAAGTCTGTCTTACGGCATAATATCTAAAGAATAAATAAAATTTGATCCAGCATGAACTCTCTCCACTATTTTTACTTTTAATTGAGTAATAAAATGTTGATGTTACTTTTACTTGAGTGTAACTTCTGATAACTCTATCCAGCCTTGCTACATTTATTCAGATTAAATTCTTCTTTTAATTAAACTAAACGATTATTCTCTAATTTGAAAAAAAAAATCTACTCTCCTTTGTTCTTATCTCTAGCAATTTTTGTGAAGTTCATATGGAGCATTTATGCATTAAGTAATGGTAACTTGTGTTAAATTCCCACTCTTCCAGCATTATTTTAATTCCTTCCTTGAACAGAGAACGTGCACAATATACCCAATGTCTTGTATTCATATTTTAAATTACAAAACAATCACTTTCATATTAAAGTTAAATTCTTTCCCTGCTGGACTAATGGTGCCTTTATTATCATCAGAATTTCAACACTAGAAGTTAGAGGGACGTAATCTTCAAGGTAAATGTGTTTTCTACTTGTGTACCCCCATATTCTCCATGCCCACTGTTACATCCATAACAATTAAAATCCCACCTTCAGTTATAGACTGTATTATGTGCATAAACACAACACTAAAACATATTATAAAGACAAGAAGTTCCTGATAACTGTCTTAGTGCTACATATATAATAAAGAACCACTTCAAACATAAAGTAGGAAAGTCTAACTAGGGATGATGTGAGCAGCATCCAACTTGAATGGAGAAGTTGGGTACCATCCTGCTGCACTAACTTTCCAACACCAGTGAACTGTGATGGAGCCATTTCTGCAGGCCTCTTCAGCTACTCCTCACTCTGTCACCTTCAAAAGCTCTGAGATGACTCTGTCATAGTTGGCCTCCTCAAAGACAAAGAGAACTCATCTTTTGAAGGTTAGGGCCTTTCGTAAACGCCTTCCTTGACGCTGCATCCATCGGTGGTCTTTTATGGTATGGGATTTTGGTGCAGCAACTCATCCGCAGCTGATGAAAAGTAGCTTAATTAGCTAACTAATAAGGACCTGATTTTATTTTTTAAGATTTCTCCTGCCTGTTGGACAGGGCCACAGTTGGTGGCGCTGTTGCCTTGCAGCAAGAAGGTTCTGGGTTGGAGTCTCTGGCCTAGGGTCTTTCTGCATGGAGTTTGCATGTTCTCCCTGTGCATGTGTGGGTTCTCTAGAGGCAATTCCTCCCACTGTGATGGTTTCTGCACTGATTCTTGCCTGATCACTCAGTCCATACACCTGCTCTGCTCCACCTGTCCGCAATCAGCTCTGACCGGAGTCACCTGTTTCCAGCACTTTAAAAACCCCATCAGATCAATCCTCTATGCCAGATTATCTTGAGCCAAACCGCTACGAATAGTCCAGCATCTAAAAGAGTACCTGACCGCCTATCTGTTTCTGACCCGATCTTCCTCCTGATTCCAAGCCTGCCAGACCCCTGTTTGATTCTGCCTGCCTGATTACCCTCTCTGCTCTGCCTCTGGATCCCAGGATCTCTGAGTCGTTATGATCGGCCTGCCTGCTCCCCTCTCTCTGGATCTCTGACGCGGAAACGCTCCGCTCAACTGCCTGCCTCTCTATTCTGGATCTAACTGGTAAAGCCTCCCTCAATCTGCCCGCCTGTCTACCTGCAGCCTGTTTGCCCACACAGATTCAGCCCAGCTATCAGATTAACCCTTTCAATAAACCAATCAAACGTCACTAACCTGTCTTGGTTTATTTGGATCCAGTCTCTGTCTCATTACACCCACAGTCCAAAAACATGACTGTTTGGTTAATTGGCTCTACGTTATGCTTAGTTGTGAGTGTATCTGTGCATTGTTCTATGTCTTTATGTTTCTCTGTGTTGCCCTGCAACAGACTGGTGACCTGTCCATGGTGTACCCCAACTCTCGCTTGTAGACTGACGGAGATAGGCATCAGCCGCAACAAGACACTGACAAGGACTAAGCGGGAGAAGATGGATGGAAAATATGGATTTCTTCTGCTAATAATGCAGGTGGGAGACAAAAAGTAGATAAAATGTATAAATCTCTATTGGAGAGCTCGTTTAGTGACAGACTGTTGGATTATAGATGCATGCCATGCAGCATTTCCACAAATCTTCTACTTACTGGTAAACT
This sequence comes from Cyprinodon diabolis, assembly GCA_030533445.1. Classification (NCBI taxonomy): domain Eukaryota; kingdom Metazoa; phylum Chordata; class Actinopteri; order Cyprinodontiformes; family Cyprinodontidae; genus Cyprinodon; species Cyprinodon diabolis. The sequence goes on along the minus strand of CM060075.1, from coordinate 38,329,860 downwards.
TCTTTGCAAAAATCTTTTCTGCTTCCAACAGTGCAGATAATCATTTGCACACACAGGCTCTTTATGTGATCTCTTTTTTATTTGACAGTTCTAACCCATTCAATGTGCTTTACAGATTGCTTCTTTCTGCTATGGAGGAGTGTGCTTTTTAGTTATTTGCTTTTTACCTAAATACGTCTATTCTTATTAACAGCTAAAGTATTTTCCATTCCAAGGGGTTTTCCTTTTCTCATCTGCTGTGCAGCTTAAATGTGTTGATCTTTTCACATGATTTAATTTTGAGTGCAAGTTTGATGTCTGTCTACAGTTTTTCCCTCACCGTAGGACAATAAAGCCATTTCTTTTATTTTTATCATCATCATCCTTACCAACTCCTCTCCTGTGAGATCAACAAGACCTTTCAATCTGCTAATCTAAGGCTCTGAGAATACTTTTCCATTCCAGACTCTTCTCTGTGATGAAGTGAGAGACATTTTCATCTTGAAAAGCTAAGTTTATGAAAAGTTTCAGTTTCACTCAGAACAGTCTGTATGAAAATCCGACCACCGCCTTCATGGGGCATGGAATCCCCTTTCTTTCCCGTTTTGATGCTGTTTTTAACCTTTAGAAGGTAGCTACTACATCTAGTAAACTGAGCTGCTGACATGTGATTGGCTAATTTACTGTCTGTGCTAAGAAGCATTTGAACAGGGGAACCCGTTAAAGAGAATGGACACTGTGGAGAATTTGGCTTCAAGCCAAACTAAGTTTTGAAGAAGCAATGAAAGGAGTAAAAAACATTTAAAATGAAATGCCTAGTTAAGATTGTAGCTGTAAATTGAATTTTTGATTGCTCTCATATGTGTTTGTGAGGGAGAGGCGAGAAAGAAGAGCTACTGTTGCATCCTGTGTGGATATGGAGCTTGCTCTGTGGCTGATGACTCAGTTCCTGAACACTGAGTTATACTGAGAGTGATTTACAGAAAGACACCAAACAATTGGCAGGTAGAGGAGGAAGAAGACTGGCAGGTTTGGGTGGTAGAGAGCGCATATGGAAAATGTTAACACGAAAAGAAAAAAAGAAAAGTACATGGAGGGGGCATAAAAAAGGGGACATTTAGAATGAAAGGAGAGACTGAGTCCTAATGACCCTTTTCCTGCACATAAAAAAATATATTTGGTCAGATATTTTCTCTGCTCTGTAGACATTTGCTCTAATTTTGGCTTAACGTCATAAGAAACCCACCAACCACCAACCTGTCTACGTTTCTAACCGGTTTTCCCCACTCAGTGACGCACCCACTGAGAAGTCCACTCTGGTAATTGGCAGCTCCAGTCAGAAAAGTGGCATTAGAGACACCAGGGACCATAGTCAAATGTTTGCCGGGCGACATCAAATTTTACCTGAATCTGCTAAAGGATAAGGTTAAATACAGTAAGATTGTTATTCACGCTGGCGGTAATGACACCCTGTTATGCCGATCAGAGGTCACTAAAAAAAGTGTTGCTTCAGTGTGTGAGTTTACCAAAACAATGTCCGACTCTAATTTTCTCTGGTCCCCTTCCTGATCTGACCAGTGATGACATGTTTAGCCGCATGTCGTCCTGAAAACAACGTGGGCTACATTAATAATTGGCAATCCTTTTGGGGAAAGCCTGGTCTGATTTGGAGAAACAGCATCCATCCCACTTCGGATGGTGCAGCTCTTCTTTCTAGGAATCTAGCCACATTTATTAGTCCACCAAAACCCTGACCACCCAGGGTGCAGACCAGGAAGCAGAGTCGCAGTTTAACACAGCTTCTCTACTGTTAGCCACTGATTACTCAATCCAGGCAGTGTCTTTCTAAAACCAAAATCTAATAAATTAGCAAAATTAAAATAACTCCATTTGGGGAATAGTTAAAACGATTAAATGTGGTTTATTTAACAAAACATCTCTTTTTCAAAAAGTCTGCTAGTTAATGACTTGATTTGTGATAATCACATTGATTTATTTTGCCTAACAGAAACTTGGTCGCAGCAAGTTTGGTGAGCATAAATGTGGCAACTCCTTCTAGTTATTTAATTTTTCATATACCCAGAAGTTCTGGGCGAGGAGGAGGAGTAGCAACAATCTTTCAGTCTGACTTACTGATTACACCCAAGGCAGTTAATTATTGCAACTCTATTGAACATTTAACCCTTACTTTCCCTCTTCCAAATTGCAAAGCCAGAAAACCTCTTCTTTTCGTTACCTTTTATTATCCACCAGGTCCCTATTCTGAATTTTTAGATGAGTTGTCAGAGTTCCTATATGATTTGGTGTTTAATATTGACAGGGTCATCATAGTGGGGGATTTTAACATTCATGCTGACATTAAAGGTTATAGATAAAGTGCAGCCTTTAATGCTATCTTAGACACTATTTGTCATGTTGGGATTAATGTGTCTAACCCACATGCAGAACACTCGGAGGCAGATGAAAAAGTTCAAAGATTTATTAATAATAAATGTACAAAGTATGTTCCGATCCAAGAGGGGGCTTGACTGGCCACGAGTGGGTTCACTGCTGAGGAGGACAGAGAGATTAGTGGAGGTCCAGGTCTTTTGCAGGTTGTGAGTGTTCAGGTCTGTACCTGTTCGGAAATGGAGCAGAGATGCAGAGGGGGGGAACCTTGAGGGTCCTGAGGTTGTCGGCAGGCTGAGGGCAGAGGCGGAGGCAGAGCTTACTGAGTGCAGGCAGATCACAGATTGAGTTTTCCTTCCAGTAATCTTCTGAGAGCGGGCAGGCAGATACTTGACTGAGGCTGCTCTCCAGAGTCCTACTGAGAACGAGCAGACAGATCACCGGCAGAGAAATTCTCCAGAGTTTCAGGTATTCAGGCAGGATCAACCTGGGAGGCAGAGAAGAGAAAAACGGGATCAGGTTTGGTTTACAAAAAGTCAGAGTTCACAGACAGGCAGGTTGGCTCAGGCTTGCTAACCGTTACTGGCAAATACTCTGGCACTGGAGTGAAGCCCTCCGCCTCCTTAAGTACGGATCTCCTGATGAGCAGATGAGAGACAGGTGGTGCGGTCCGCTCATGCTCCAGGAGATCTCGTGCGCCCTCTGGTGGAGAAAGTGGACAAACCTCCAGATCCCAACACTATTGGCTTTGTGCAAAATGTGAATAGTCCCACACATTCTCATCTTCATACTTTGGATCTTATGCTGACATACGTCATAGAATGTGAAGAAATAATAGTATTTCCTCACAACCCTGTCCTCTCTGACCACTTTTTAAGAACCTTACCTGTTAATTTAACAGGGTTCTCCTCCTTGAAAAGAAGGTTTCACTTTAGTAGATCATGATCAGATAGTGCAGTTCTAAATTTTAATTAATCTGTTTCCCTTTCTTTCTCCTCTGTGTCGCTGAGCAGTGTTGCAGAGTGCAAAAGCTTAGTTTATTCCCCTTCACAGGTTGATGATTATGTTGATGGGGTTGCTAGTTATCTGAGTACTGCCTTAGACAACGCAGCCCCTTTGAAAAAGAAAAACTTTAAAAATAGAAAGCTGGCTCCCTGGTTTAATGCAGAGCTGCACACACTGTAGCAAAATGCTTCTCAACTGGAGAGAAAATATCACTCCACAGGCCTACGGGCACCCTTTGTAAAGCAAGAGCACCATATTTCTCCTCATTAATAGAGGAGAATAAGAATAATCCTAGATATCTTTTTAATACAGTTGCCAAACTCACCCAGAGCCATAGCTCTTGTTAAAAGGGAGTTTTTCCTCTCCACTGTCGCTACAAGAATGCTTAGTGTGAGTGATTGCCTTTGAGTCAATGAGTCCAAGCAATCAACTGGGTTTCCTTAGATAGAAAACAATTTGACTGCATGATCTGGTGAACTTTAAAGTGCCTTGAGCTGACATGTGATGTGAATTGAATTGAACTGAAAGGCCACAGGCCAATGGTGGAAAATGAGATCCAGTTCTTATTCGTGGCTCCACCTTACAACAAAAAACCTTGATGAGGTCAGGCCTCAGAGGCAGTTTGAATTCTACAAACCACAAAATGTAACGTACATCAGAGAGGAGACAGCAGAGCTGAAGAGAGCAACGCTGAATAAAAGGATGATATGAGAGGATGGGGGAGGGTGGGTGATACAGAGAGAGAGAGAGAGAGAGAAAGACAGAGAGGCTTCGGGTTAAAAAGTAAAGAAGTGAGAAACGCAGCAAAGCAAAAGGAATAAAAGAAAGAGGAAAAATAGTACTGATAAAAGGAAAACTGCTTCTTCACTGGTGATTAAAGCTCCTTTTAAAAAAATAACAACAAAGGAAAGTATTGAAGACCAAAGAAGAACATTTTAACCATGATGCTGAAGCTGTTGTTTCTGCTCTGCTTCCTGGGTGAGTTTACCTCAATGCAAACCGACTGTTGATCTCTGCGTCTTTTAGTTTCCCTCAAAGCTTTAATTAGGTTTAGAAAGATGCTTCCTCATGTCTAATTTGAAACTTTCACTTCTCAAATTCATTTCAGTGAAATGATGCAAGAAGGTTACTTCATATTTTGTGCTTTGCGATCCTGGTACGTCTTCTTTTGGACTTAAATATGCATTTGCATGATTTCCACGTAATTAACGAGTCATTTTAATCACGCATTTCATACAGAAAGTAAGTTGCACTGCAGTAAATTTCTGTTTCTTCCAAGAAGAACTTTTATATTTTTAATGTGCAAAGTGTACACGTGCTAAAATGTGGCATCAGCTTATATTCTGTTTAGGAGGAAGCAATAAAATGTCTAAATTTATTTGGCATCTCAATATAGGGCTAGCTTCTTCCAGGTCATTTTTTTAATATATTTTTTTCACTTATTTATTTCCCCAAAACAGATGAAAAATTTTAGATTTGAGAAGTTGTGCCATATAAATCACTGCTATGAAAACTTCCTAAAACTATAGCTAAATGTGTAAACTTAGTACGACCAGACATTTGCATGTTTCCAGAGTTAAAAAAACCAAGGAAAATTATAAACTTAAAAAATATTGACCTTTAGCTCTGAGGCTAATTAACTGATGACTATGATGCTCTTTGTTTCATCACCCACTAAATAACTTAACTGTTAAACAAAGTGACATAAACAGTTGATAACACTAAAATAAAAATGCAAGGTTGTAGGTTAGCAGTGTTACACTAAGATAAGTGTGCATTGCTGTTTGCAGCCGCCATGTCTGGTCATGAAGGCTGTTCAGGAAGCATAATGGGTGTGGGAGTTGGGACACAGTGACATATTACAACAACAGTTGTTTGTTTTTTAAGGTCTAAATAAAAATACAAAGTTGGGCCACCACTGCCTGTGTTCACTTCAACCACAGTTTAAATGTGTTATAAGCATCTTCATCTCCATACAGCATTGCATTTTTGGCATCACTTTCAGTTTAGGATTTAAAGCTATTACATTCTTATATATCAAACTCGAGTTAAAGAGCAATGCATTAACAGGATATCAATACAATCTTAACATCAGAGAAACTTTGAGTTTTGCAGCATATGAAATAGAATTATAATGTGATCAGACTTCTAACACCTCTTTCACACATTTTAGGCGAACATTTTTTTTTTTTCACACATCTGAAAAGCAGCTGCATTGGCAGGCAGCGTGTGACGGTCCAACATTACCAGTAAAAGCTATGCATGCATCTGTACATCGGCATTTCATATTTTCTATCGTAGATGCAAGCTAGGACATTTCTTTAGAAATCTTTGTCTACCTCGGCACATGTCCTTGAGGATTAGATCAAATTCAGGCATAGATCTTGGACTTTTATCTTTGTTTTTAAATTAAAGGATGTGAGGAGGGGGGCGATGGTGGCTCAGTAGGTAGGGGTCTCCCTCTACAGTAAACAGTGAGTTGTCGGGTGAAACCCCTGCTTCATCTGTCTGGGTGGCGGTCGTCCTTCCTGCATCTTGTCTCCTGTTGGTGATCATGACTGTATAAAAGCCTTGCTGCCGTCATTCTGCCCCAGGGCAGCTGTGGCTGCATTGTGGCTTATCACCATCAATGTAAATAATTCTGTGAAGAGCGTTGGAGTCCTCGGACTTGATAAAGTGCACTAAAAGTAGTGCAAAATATACTTAAAAGTGCATCGAGAGCGCTACCATTGTTGCTACAGTTGTGTATTTATTTATTTATTTGGATTAATTACAGCCCATGCTTCTAAGTTACAGATTCGATAGTGAAAATAATTAGGACTATGCTTCTGGTCAGTTTGAAAACGGAACTGAAAGAAAGTCTGATGGGAGGAGATACACAGAAATCCAGGTCGTAGGGTTCTAATCGTAGCTTCTTGTCTCCTCTCTAAACCCAACTATTATGTTATATCCTGTACTTACTAGACTCATTTGTCTAAAGTTTGTCCATCTTGAGTCTTTCTAGTATTCAGAAACATTTCGATATATATTCTCGATGCAGCCACTCATTGTTGGACAAATGTAGTACCAGCCTAGAAAATACAGTCTAATGTTTTATATGTTTCCACAGTTTAGAGATATTAATCCAGTTAAAATGTAACACACTAATAGCATTACATCAATTGTTTACTTGCCCTTTTCTTGTTAACCTAACCTTTATGATCTCTCGTCCTGGTTTTCAGTATTTAATTTTTTATTTCTTTCTTTTTATGATATATTTGCAGAAACCTCAGCTCAAATAAATACAACAGAACAGAACATGGTCACACAAGGTAAGGTTTTTCATATACTCTGTTAATCATGGATTAGTGTCTTTTCCATCCATCCATCCATCCATCCATCCATCCATCCATCCATCCATCCATCCATCCATCCATCCATCCATCCTATATAGCAACCTTATTCATTTTGGAAAAATCATTGTTTTCCTTTGGTCACTCCAACCCTATCTATCATTGCAGCCTTGCCTTATTGCATGTCTCCACTATTTGGGTAATTTTTATTTTGGGAAAAGCTCCAAGCCTTTCTGATTTCTTATCTGGTTCAAGTCAGTACTCTCAAGGGGAAGCTCCAAACTATAATTAACTACTATTAATGACTGACAGTCCTTCAAATATTGACACATGCCACAAATCCCCCAAAGGATTATGCCTATACCTCCTGATTATGCTCCAACTTCTCTATTAAGTCAATGTAAAGATGAAGCTCTCTATTTCAAGCTCCACGTGGATGAGAGATCTCCACTCCTGTCTCTGGAGCCTTTCAGATTCTTTCAGCTGATCTATGGATGATCTGACTTTGGCACTCAAAAGGTTTCAAAACCAGAAACTTAGCTTTCCACTTCTTCACAATGAGAATCTGAGTACAACTTGACAGAGAACATACCAGAACCCACAGATTCCCCTGTGGGTCACCAAGTAAAAAGTGCTAAGGGGATCTCCACATCAACATTAACATTTAGAAATGATTACACCATAATTATAAAAAAAAAATTCTAAGGTATTTGGGTTTTAATTTGAACTTTAATTGACAGTTTTCTTTATGACCAGATGCTTCAACAATGAGTTCAATAGGTTGCTTAAGTGTAAAAACAATTAACCAACATGACCAGAGAACTCCCTGATGTAAATCAAAATACCCCAAATCCTTTGAACTCACTTGATAAGATAACGTAATGTGTTGTTTCGTATCCAGCAATGGAGGGATGTTTTGAAATCTTTATTTATTTTTGATTTAAGCATCCCTGCTTCAACACACCTGAAACAAAAGGCCAAATTATTTCCTTGGCATGTTGATAAATTTAGAGCAGGGGTGTCAAAGTGGTTCCAGAAAGGGCCATTTGGCTGCAGGTTTTCTTTCCAACCAAGCAATAGCACATCAGACTCATTCATCTCGTGAAGTCATCATGTTCAGATTGGACTCACTTGATTAGATGAGTGGAGTCTGGTGTGATATTGCTTGGTTGGAAAGGAAACCTGCAGCCAAACGGCGCTTTCTGGAACCACTTTGGCTACGTTCACACTGCAGCCTGAAGTGACCCAATTCCGATTTTTTTGCCCATATGTGACCTGTATCTGATCTTTTTATGACAGTCTGAACGACACAGATCGGATTTTTTCAAATGCGACCCAGGCCACTTGGATATGTGGTCCTGAATCCGATACGTATCTGATCTTTTCAAATGCGACCTGTGTCTGGCCAGGTCGCATTCATCCGACCTACGCGTCATTGATACTTGACAAATGTTATTAAACGTTACTAATCTGCGTCCTACTAAGCGGAGGCAGGAAAAACTAACAACCATGGCGGAAGATAACACAGAGAGCAGTCAATGGAGAGAAAGTGAGGTTGCTGACTTAATTCATATTTGGAAAGATAGCTCGATTCAGACCAAACTCGAAGGGTCTTACCGGAACCGGGGGAGGGTCTTTCTTTTTGATCATCTTAAAAAGATTTTGTTCGTAATGTCCCTGCTCCTGTTGGAGAAGAACTTAAAGAATGCAATATACGCTGCGGTATTACGAGTCATGTTTACTTCCGCAAACACTGAGGACGCTTGCTACATGTGACGTCATCGCGTCCTCGAGTGCGCATGCGGGACACTTCGGTTGAACGCTTTCAGTTCACACAGTAGATCACATACAAGTCGCATATACTTGGAAGTGTGAACGGACACGCAAAAAAATCCGATTTCACGTGTGGGTTCTCTCTGGGTACTCCGGCTTCCTCCCACAGTCCAAAAACATGGCCATTCATTGGTTTCTCAAAATTCTCCTTAGGTGTGAGTGTGAATGGTTGTTTGTCCTGTTTGGCCCTGCGATGGACTGGCGGCCTGTCCAGGGTGTACCTCTCGCCCGTAGACAACTGGAGATAGGCACCAGCACCCCTCGCGACCCCATTTAAGATAATCGTGTAAGAAAATGGATGGATGGATGGTTCCAGCTGTGATGAAGAGAGGAGGCATGCAAATGTGGCAGAACACTGGCACTTAAGGGCCGACGTTGCCAACCTATGCTCTTCAACATTCATACAGTTTGGACATTATGAGGATCTTGATTTGAGGACCTTCTTCAAAAATGTTTTGATAACTTTTGTCTCTACCACAGGATCTGATTATGTCTCGACAACTACAGCAACAATGGAGGCGACCAGCTCCAATATGACAACAGATGAGGCTACCAATACATCAGTGTCAACTCTACTGACATCCACAACCTTGGCCATCAAGTCACTGGAATCAGAATTAACAACATCAGCAACTGTGGTAACAAATCTGATTTTATTTAATTTATGGATGTAGCTAAAAACCAGAACATCCTCTGAGGTTTAAAATGAGTGAAATATAAGTTCATGAGCTCAATCGGAGCTGCGTGTAATTGTCCCTGCATCATTGCAGTATTAACTCAGCAGTGGAAAAGAACTTCTATGATATTTGACAGCATGTTTCGTGTATAGTGGCCAACTCGCTTTATGTTAACATCCACCTGTTAGAAAGAAAATAAATAAATTTCTGCCCTGAATCTCAGCAGTATTTTAAGGAGTCATGCTTTTGGATAGGATCAGGTATGTACATCACAAGATCAACTCATTTTAGGTGTTGTGGATATGAAGATAGACGTATGAAGGTTTGGACACGTACTGTTCAAAGGAGGAATAACAAGTAGATTGGTACAAAGATGATGAGGCCGTAACTGCAAGGCAGGAGGCTTAGAGGTATAACAAGGAGGAGAATTACGGATGGCATTTAAAAGGACATGAGGGTAGATGGTGTGACAAAGATGCAGACTACTGGGTAAGATTTGACATATGCGCTTTGACCACAACTAAATAATAAAAATTGAAAGACGAAGAGGAAGAAGAATTTTAGTACCTCCCTAGTAGCCATGACGCTGAAACCTCATTAAGAGTGACATTGGGATTGTATTGACAAAAAACTATTGTGTCAAAAAGATTGTGAGTTTATTTTAAGCAATATTATCATCACAATGTTAAACAATGTTTAATGCATACCTGAAATGGTGTAGCCATGCATTCAGTTGCTACTGATAACAGACCCTAATACTGATCATACTTAAAAGGGCAATTCTCTATTGCATTTAGGACAGAAAAATATTTTTCTTCAAGCTCGACCTGTTTGCAATATTGGGTTTCACCGGAATATTGTATCTTTTAACTTCTTTATTTCTTCTTTTAAGTATGAACAAGCATACATCTAAAAGATTATGCTGTATTTCACTGATTCTTTGTTTTTACTGTGCGTGAAATAGATTTCTAATAGTAAATAATAATTCCTACCCCAGTGAGGGTAACAGCTGTATAATGTAGATTTTTCTCCTCGAGATCTCATTTCAGACTTCATATGTAGCAGCCATCTCTGTCATCAGCTGACATAAAAAAAAAAATACTGCTGGACAAAAAATAAAAGAATGCAATAGCTGCAAACTTATAGGAAAAGGTAAATATCTTTAATTATAAAAAAAAGAGTTCATTTAAGCCTAAATTTGCTTAATATAAACAGTGAAGCTAATGTCAGCTTAGCTCGTACAAAGTTCTAGATTTAACATTAATCATATAGAGCATGTTGCTACTTCTGGCAGAAGTCTTTATGACTGTTTAATGATGACCTCAATCAACCATTTTTAACTCTTTAGGTCAACAATAATTAACCTGTAAATGCTTTGCTAACTTTATGAGCCACAAACAGGGAAACTCTGCTGTTTTATTGAAAAACATTTTGTGAAATGGTGTTTACTTTCTCATGTTGGTTTCACCCTCAGTGACAAAATCTGATATGAGCACAGAAAAACAGGTCAACACAAGAGAAAGAGAGAATCTACAGGCGAATAAATAAACTAGGCCACAAATGCTGAGAATGAGCAAAAACTCAAGCCTCTGTCATGGTATCAAATATAAAAGACAGAAAAAATACAAATACAGTCCAAATACACATTAAAAACATACTTTGAGTGTAGTTTACGTGTGCATGTTTTAAACAAAACAGTTGTATGAGTATTTATTACAAGTGTCCTTTAGCAGAATTTTGACTTCATATAAAACCATTAAAGTATAAATTGGTTTAATCTGCAGGGCTAGTGTATTGTTTGCATCTCCATCCTGCAAATAAAAGGTTACAGCGTCCTCAGTCAGACCCCTAAAGGGCGGGGTCCCTTTCAAATTTTCAAACAAAAGAGGAAGCAAAATGTGGGCTATATTAAGATCAAGACATTGAAAAAGGGTTGCTAGATGTGCTACTGACCAAATCTGTTTTTTTCTGTGCAAGTTATAGCCTGGAGTTACACATCACATGCAATAAAAATGACTGCAGGAAAATCAATGTAGAATGTGATTCTTAACCTCAAATCTTTACATAACCGTATCTAAAAGGTAGCACTGGCTGTTTAGAAGGTGCTTATTAAGTGAATTTAAATTCAAATGTTCTTTAAAAAGCTGTGTATATGTAAACTTACTTAATTCAAACCAACACTAGGTCTACTGCTCTAGAAAAACTCCAGACAGGAAATGTGAATTTGGGTTATAGTGCAAAGCCCACCATGAATGTTCAGACCTTTATGGGCAGAGAAAGATTTCAGATTATCTGATGCCTTAAAATGTTAAACTATTACATTTATTTAATGTAAAACATACAGTAAAAACTAAGTAATTTGTTTGTGTTTTTTCTTGAACAATCAAAGGAAGAAGGAGACAACAAAGACTCAGCCGTTACTACGCCTTCAACTACAGCAGGTATTTCTACAGTTTCATGCAGGTTGCATGTTCATGCTCTGCCTTACTTTGCCTTCCTGTGCATCAAACCACAACCCCTCACATGGCGGTGTTCTGTCTAACTGCACGTCAGGAGCAACACAAATACATTTAAATACAGCTAGTTTCCTTCAAAGCACAACCACCTCAAGTTAGGGGACAGAAACATCCCCTGAGATTTTTACCACTTGGCCTTCCTCCACTGTAGACAAAGATATGTATGATAACCTGATTTAACTTATTACTAAAGAGATACTGTATTTATGTACAAAGTTGTTTGTCTAGTCAAATGGAATGGAGGGAACATTTTTTGATAAAAATGTAATGTAAAAATAATTTTCATACATTTTTTGTGTGTGCTTCCTGTCTTTTTGATCATATCTTAACGTGATGGTAGGGTAGCCATAGTTAGGCAGAGAAAACCTCAAACTTCAAAATGACGGCATGGCATTTATATTTAGCTTCATTTAGGAAAACTGTCATATATAACCACAGGTGTGGGTGATATGGCGCCAAGTATCGCTGGAGATAACAGAGTAACACTATACAGTTTCCCAGAGATTAGGATAAGTGCAAAAAACAGGACTAGAAGTTGGTATTTTCATAAGTATTTGACATAAAAACACCATTAGGTTGATTAAATCTCTTCAGCTTTGGTTAATTGGCTACAACTGGATGGTGTGATGGATGATCCACCATCAATCATTGACTTTTACCAAAAATCCACTCTTTTGATCATAATTCAGCATTAAATTAACAATGATAATGGTGATTACCATTATTATTACTAATAATAGCTTAGTGGCTCTACTAGTCGCGTAGAAAGGAGAACAACAAACTTCGATGGGCCTCTGGGCAAGGCAGTTGACCAAAAGTTGACTACATTTTTCTCTGAAGTGTTTTTTTTTTTTTTAAGTGACATCCATAAAAGCAAAGCAGATCAAACTAAAAATAGAAATAAATTATTGACTATTAAATGAATTTTACATGGTAAATAACCAAATCTTCTCTATTTTTTCAGCGGCTGCCCCTGCAGGTAGTCCAACCTGGGGTAAGGACGACTTTTATTTAGTGTTTCTTTTTACACCTTTGCTATTTTACATTTTACACTTAGATCAGATAAATATTTTACAAACGCCAAATTCATTTCCAGTGAGTCAAATATGAGGTAGATTGTCACAAGTGTATAACTCTGTGTTGAACTTTGCAAAGAACCTTTGAACGCTCTCATTAGTTGTTTGTACTTTTCCAAAAATGAGCCTAAAATATGTTACATTTAATGTACAGCATAGCACTTTTTTCCTCTTAAAATGTCTTTTAAACTCTGGGACTTATTAAATTTTATGTTGCATCACTGTAAATCTGTTTCATCTTCAATGAATAGCGACTGTCAGTGGTATTATATTGTGACAGATCCAATGATGATACACTGATAGGCGAGGAAAAAAAACACTGACTGGAAACGGTTTGAACACAGACTGCTGCACCCATCCAGAGTTAGTTGGAAATTCTTGATGGGGACTGTCCCCTCCAGGCCAAAGGTGGTGCAGACATGTCCACACCAGTCCTTCAGCAAGTTACGCCTGTAGATTATGACCTGTTGGATGTAAAGCCAAGCACCAATGTGAATTGGAAACAGACAAAAAGTAGTAGTCTGTGAAACATGTCGAGCCACTTTAGTTGTTTGTTGTTAACGGTTAAAAGTTAGATAAATCTCACTTAGGACATCAAAGAGGGTATCATTAAAATATTACTGTCATGAAAAGGGGTGGCAGTGGATAGTAAAGTCTGGAAGTTCCTAGAGTATGCTAAATGACCCATTAATAGGAGGCGTCCTGCTTCCGCTTCCTACCTTCTTCCTTTCTAACAGCACTAATCCGACAATTCAATTTTTCAATTTTCAATTCAGTTTATTTATATAGCGCCAAATTCACAACACATGTCATCTCAAGGCACTTTACAGTTCAACCAGATCATACAGTCAAATTGATACAAAGTTTTCTATCTAAGGAAAACCAGTTGATTGCATTGACTCATTGACTCGTTGACTCATTGACAGCCTTCATCAATGGCGACCATTGATGTAGTTCCAACTTGGATAAAGAATCATGCACTGTATGATGACGTGTTGTGAGATGGTGCAACTTGTGCTGCAACTGACAATTATTTTGCAAATCGATTAATTTGTTGATTTTTTTTTTAATAATCGACTAAAAATCAGATAGTAAGGGGTTCCTTAAAAAAGATATTTTACGAAATTAAATAAGGTCAAACTAAAACTTAGGTAGGAATGATTTCCTGTGGCACTCTGTGGTGCATCTGGGTAAGAGGAATGCAAAATGTTTACATATTTTTTTTTTACCATCTGCTCTAAGTGGGTTGCTCTGTCAGCTAAAGGCATGTTTTAGAGTCTCTGTACTCTTTATTACGATTGATCAATTTCTAAATTAGTTGCTGATTATTTCAATAATTTGTTAATCACGATTAATCAGGCTAAATGTTCCAGCCCTAGGTTCAACGTAAATAAACTGAATTAAAACTAAATTGAACAGCCAGCATAGAATCCTGACCTTTTGGGTGTCAACACATCCTTGTAGAAAATGCTTATAGAACAACTATAAATATGTAAAAGTAGACATCTATATGGTGTAGATGCACATAAGAAATTATAAATGACTTAAAATTCTTCTGTTATTACATTTTTTTGATTTAGCTTAAAGGTTTGGAGAACTACAAAAAGTTAGATTACATCTTTCTAACTGCCAAGCACTCTGGAGTGGTTGTATTGATAAACATACAACAGAGCAAATGTATTCATAACAATGCAAGTTTGCACCTCCCATGCAGAACACCTATCTTTTCATTTCTTTTGATCTAAAATAATGTTTCAAAATTATTGTATGATATGCTGTAGATCATTTGGTTGGGAAAAATGTAAAACTTCTCTATTTTTTCTCTACAGCTTATGTGCTCCTGGTGTTGATAATCATTGTGATCATAGTGCTGTGTATTATCCTTTATATGCTCAGGAGGGCATCCAGGGTGAGAAACCAACAAATAAATCTTTGTTTCCTTTAAGAAAGCCTCACACAATGATACTAAAAGTATTTTCTGACTAAAACATGCTTCTCTGATCCTTTTATATTTCAGATGTATTCCTTTGATCTCCAGCGCCCGGTACACTCTGGCAATGTGTACGAGCCCTCTGGCACCTTTGGGCAGGTCTACTTGGATGACCTTGGTAAGTCTGTACCTAATAGCCTCCATCCATTATCTAAAAACGCATAACAAATGCTTGGTTATGTTCGTGTTAACTTTTCAGACCGACCTTCCCATAAAGATGTGATCTCTGATGATCTGTCCACCACACCCATACCCAACGGCACCAGTTCCCAACTGGAGGAGAAGGCAGCCGATGAGGAGAATGGTACCAATGTTTGGCTGTTGTTAAGCAGTTTAACTCTAAAGCTCATAGTTCTATAGATGTAAAGGACAATTTTTTGTCTGCCTTTAAGCAATTGCAAAATTGACAATGTTACTTTGACCATAGCATTCAAAGTTTTATTTATCGCAGGAGTTATAAGAATCAATCCAATATGGACCTACACCATCAGGGGCCGTTCTTACGAGAAATAACTGCTTGCCAAAGGTTCCTAGGTTCTCATTGAATGGGTATTAACTTGAACTGCGGAACTGGTGACTGCGGCCTCCGAATTACCCAGTGTTGGTAGCCCGGGTTTGATTCCCAAACCGCTCCCTAACACTTAACTATCTAGTCTCAGTCGTAGTAAAGTCATATTTGCAGCTGTGGAAGGTGCCTTGAATAAAGGTAGGGGTAATAAAGGAGAATGGGACAGCTTCTTCCCTCCAGCGGAAAAAGAAAGCAGTCGTTCAGAGGCCCCATGTGAGTGGCTGTAGCTCTGTGGAGGAGGTTATTCCCCTTTCTTAAAACAAATCTACATGGTCAAATAAAACTATTTCAAAGAGGACCTTCCCTTTTGGAATTAATTCCGTTTATTTTTCTTATACCTAACTTGTGATTTTTCATCAGTATGATGAAGATGCACCAAACGGGTGGAACTTACATTTAAATGCATGTGTTTCCTCCATCATCAAGCCATTGTTACACCTGCTGCCAAATTCCAACAAAACTGGACTTATGCAGCCTCACTATTTAAGGGCTGAACGGTCCACTTGTCCTACCCACTACGTGGTTTTTTGACGGCCCTTAATGTGGTGGACCCAAGGCAACAATAGAGTGTTAGTGCTCAGGGTCAGTGCTTAGGGGCCGGTTTATGATTGAGCCCGGATCCTGCGAAGGCAGCAAAAACATGTTCAAATTTAGCTAAGAATTTGAGCAGGTCCAGCCTTCTCCGACTGGCATCGCCCCACACTCGGCGCAAGCTCTGTCGCCTAGCACCGTGAGAGTTGACGAGATGAATGGATGCCGAACTACTCAGTACTCTTTTGTGTGCTAATTTCTTTTTTGAGGAGCTTCGGCAGCAGTAACATCGTCACAGAAATTTCAGATCTCAGAACACAGAAATAATCATGTTCTTGTAAAATAAATTTCATTAATATCAGCCAAACTTATTTACAGAGGGACAGAAAAAAAAAAATGTCTATAAACTTAACATCCTCCATGACATATCTGACTTACTAACCATTTAAATTAACTATTTTCATCAATTTAGGACAAACCTAGTCACATACTTGTATTATATTTAACTGCACTTACAATATTCACCACATTTCGTTGCCATTTCCCTTTTTGCCCTGAATACGGAGCGGCCGGCTTGCTTGAACACGCAAGGAATCATGGGATACCCAAGGCTACCTAGGATAAGAAGGCTGCATTTGTCGGCCGCATAATCAAACAGGCCTCAGCGCCGCTCTATGATGTAATCGGCCAACAAATCTGGCCTTAGGAGGACGCAGCTGCTGAATTTGGACACAGCCTATCTTTACTGTTTATGCAATAAAAATTGTCTGTTGCAAAATTGCAACAATAGGTGTGATGGAGTTAAATTACTCGGCTACGAATCTTGAAAAATATCTAAATATTAAAGCAATACTTAATAACTTTTAGTCATTAAGAGTGCTAGATTTGTAACTTCTAGGTTTAGACCATGAAAGCAGCATCTTGGAGGTCTCCCTACATCAGAGATCAAAAAGGGTCATATTTGTTTTGTTTCTAAAAAATGTCCCTTAGTCAGCGTTCTTATTAAAGCGGAGCTCACACTGCTCTATAGCGGCCCTCTGACTGATACGGCTCATTGAAGGATCTGATCCTGTCAACTTACATAAGTTAGGTTTTGAAAAGAGCAGCCTGCACTGGGCATCCACACACATCAAGCTCTGTATATTGATATGACAAATATTTTCATATATATTAATCTGACCTAATACTTGGGTCTCTTTTTAACCCCCCCCTGCAGCTCCTCAGGAACAGCCAGAAGCAAACGACCTGCAGAACCCGTCCACCAGCAGCACCAGTTCATTGTCAGTAGACGACCTAGCGGAGAAGAAATCCAATCAGATGAGCAGCAACAACCTGTTCTTTGATGCAGTTGAAGAGCCGCAGACGGAAAGGAATGAAAACAACAACAATCCATGTAAGCTAATTTAAATACTGCACATCAATAAAAAATTAATAGGTGGCTTAAAAAAAGTAAAGATCTTTTTCTAATAACTCGGATTTAGGCTATATCCGAGTTAGTTGCAGAGCTTCCTAGTGGTTTCAGTAATGAGATGACTAGAGTGACTTTTATATTGTTATAAACAGCGGGAAACTAAGGGGGGTGGAGCTCTGGTGGCAAAGAAACTCACAAAAGTTGCACAATAATTATCTAAAAGTTTACTTTGAATTAAATATTTGTTGATGATATTTCAACATTAAAATAACTTCTTCAATATGCAGTTTCATGAAATGGTGTGTCTGCAAGCAAAGGTAAAAACAGGACAGCTAAGATGTAATTTGTCAAGAAACAAAACACTGTAGTACTTGTTCTGAGGTGTGACATGTTTTGACCGGTTTTCCCCTCAACAGATTGACATTCGCCCTTTTATTTTCAACGTTAGTTTTGAGTGAACGAACATTTCAGTGCTGTGGCCAGAGTCCCAACTGGAATCTAATAGAGAATCTGTGGCGGGGGCTAAAGATTAGGGTTATGGCAAAGAGGTTTTCCAACCTCAAAGAGAGGAAATGCTGAGATCTCATTAGAAACATTAGAAACAAACAACAGAAAAGTTGCTCAGTATCTAATTGGTCTAATACTAAAAGCGATTGTTCTAATTAACACTAAGAAAGAAACTAGATATCAACATGCTGCTTTATTTAATAAATATAGCTAAAACAGATACTTTGGTTTATTTTCATCACACCTTCTGTTTCCTTTTAGCTTTTTAGGTGAATGAAAATAATTTACAATCTCATTCTGTCAGGCTATGAATGATTACAGAATCACAAATACATTCCCTTCTCTTTCATTTGGCATTAAGTTTATGTCCATCTGTGTCAACAAGCAATCAGCATGAACTGATTGGGTTTCATGATTTTCTTTTCACAGTAACATATTTAAAGGCAAGAGAAAAGGTCCAGCCTTAGTCAACAGCTCTAAACTGCAATAAATGATTATAAATAAATAAATAAATTATAATTAGAAAGTAACTTTTTGCTCTAATGAATGAGTTATGTTGATGAAACATTGACCAGTAGGCACATGCCTGCAGCTCCAATCCTTCTTTCTTTCTCTTCTTTTATTTCACTCCGCCAGCCGTATAAGCGCATTTGAGAGCATTTAAAGTGATTTTAACAGCTAGTTCTCCAGCCTTTCTAAAACTCATCTTCCTTTATCTCATTTTTCAGTCTACTATTTTACCTTTCCAGAGAAAAAAGGGTCTTTATGTCTGGCCTACAAATCTCTCAGACAGAAAGACATCCAATCTTAGACGCTAAGCCTAAGCTAAATTTTATTGTTACAAGAACAACAAACTGGTCTAGTTTGATGTGTTTGGATTTTTTTAAACTAATCGCATATCTTCTTCTCAGTTTTGTTTCTGCTGTACAAGAATGTAAAAAGGAACTATGCTGACATCTGCTGGAAGGAAAATTGTTCACATGAATCCTTTTTTGCTTCGTTCTAGGAACCAGGAAGCACTGATGATAATCATAAAAATGTGGTCTTAGTTCCCCTTAGAAGGTTATTTTAGCTCCACATGAAATCAGATCCAGAAAGTTCATCCTAACCAGATTAGGAGCAAATAAAATAGTTATGCATAGATAATTATGAAAAAGGAGCATAGGAGGAAATGATAAATAGATTTTTTGGCCTTCCGAGAAGAAACATTTTCTTTTAGAAAACGTCATTGTCTTTTTTTTTTTTAATTCCAGTAAAAAGATTTTACATCGAATTTTTCAAGTTAAAAAATTGGTGAGAGCCCCAGCTCATGGTAAGCTGACATTTCCACTCTCCAAGTTGTAATTTCAACTGGAACGCCCCTAAAAGTCAGACTTATGCTTTGAAAATCAATGCAATAGACCCGTACCGGACTGATGCTACTCATATAAACAGTAGTGTAAATGTCATTTCCCTTTTTGTCTTAGTTCTTTATTTTGCATTTAACATTGTCATGGTGTTTTAAAGAGATCTGACCCACATGCAGGAAACCACTCAGAGAACCAGAGTAAAAGTTTAACAGGTTTATTGAAATAACCAACAAGGTTGATCCAAGGTAACTCAGAGAGCTGGTGAACCGGAACTGGAAGTGAGAAGGGAAGTTCAGAGGTTAGTTCAGGGTCCGTGGGAACTTTGAACAACTTCTTGCAAAAATCAGAGATGAACGGGACTCATGTTAGCAGAAAAAGGTTCTCTTCCCAGAATCCAGTCAGTCTGGGTTTATCCAGAGATTGGGGGGCTCGTTGGAGGGCGGACAGGTTTTTGGTTTGGTTCCTTGAGGAGCAATGGAGCGGACTGCCACTTAAATTTCCAGGGGAACTTGAACGGGTCGCGTGGAGATTAATCCCCTGCTCAGTGTGAAGCTTGGCTAGACTACCCAAAACTGGCAAACACTCTGGGGTAAAGGTAGTGGCAGTACACCGCTTAAGAGTCCTTATTAATGAGCACAACCAGCCGCAGGTGTGTGGGAGGACCAACGAGAAGAGGGCGCCACCTGGTGGTGGAGGGAGAGAACACAAAAAACAAACAGCCCACACAAACTGGACTCCTAACAAGCATTAAGTCAAACTGGAAGGCATTTACAACAGAGACCACGTCAGCTCAACTACTCTATAGGAATAATGGAGCACCATGAGTTCACCTCCATGCTTTCCTCTGAAAGCTCGGAGCTGACCTGCAGCTTTTCTCTGTTCTTCTGCGACACAGCCCAAATAAAAGTCCATTTTAATCTGGAAACCATTAAATCCTGATTTCCTTATGGGACCTGTCAGAATAATGTTACCTGGTTTTGTCTTTCTGATAGAAAAACATATTTTTATTATATTATTATTATATATTCGGCATATTATATAATAATATATATTATATATATATTATTATATTAGCATTTCCACTTCATCTGACTCATATAAAGTAGGCACCATGTTAATCGATGTGTATTGTTCATTTTTAGACCTGCTCTTGTAAATTACAGAAAACAAAAACACTGGAAAACAAGAGTGCAGCTTAGAGTTTTTATTGTTTTTGTACAGCAGAAGGCTAATTTGTGTAACCCTCCATGCTACTGGGAGGTTCTAGTTTATGAAATGAATAAACTCAGTTTTTGCATCAAAGCTCTATCAATAGCCAATTTCTGGGCAATTTGTGGGTTAAAATTTGAATTTTGACACCTTTAGATGTTTCCATCTATCAGTAAAAGTCGGGTTTTAAAGCACTTTTCCAATTTCAGTGCAAATATCTTCTACAAATGGATTCACCAAAACTTTACAGCTCAAAAACAAACTTTGTCCATAATTTATTTTTTACAGCTAGTTGTTATAGTGTTATCCTGTATGTGTGGAAAGATTTATGTTGAACATTTAATGATTGCTGCATAATTTTATTAGAATGCAAAATTAAATCCAAAGTGAGATAAATTGAAGCTTTTAACAAATAAAAATGTGAAAAACTTGATTTTATTTAAATTTCTATTAATAAATCTAAAAATAGTTGTCTTTAGAGTAGATTAAATTATAAATACACACATTTCTTACTTCCTCTTTTTCTCCTTTATGTAGCAGTTTGCTCCACCATTCCATTTGTTGAAATAAACCTGGATGAGCCGGCGTGGTCCGAACAGCTCCTGTCTTCTGCTCAGCCATCCTCCTCGGTCCTCCCCTTCTCCTCCTTCTCCTTCTCCTCCTCTTCATCCAGTTCATCATAGCACCAGATCATCAACATGGAAGCAGAGACTAAATATCCTTACCACCAAAACAAGCAGAAGATCTCCAAAGATTTCTTTTTATGTGTGTAAAAAGGCTCCCCGCTAAATTGAAATCTCAATGAGATCAACTCAGATTCTGCTTAAACAGTTTTGATATTGAGTTTTTATTCATAGGTGGCTTTACATATTTTTTATGCAGGCTTAAAATATCTAAAAGAAATACCGGTACCTGAACAACAGTCCGTCAACATAAAAAAAAAAAATTCTAATCAGACTGCATTTTTGTTTAGCTTTGGTAAAAGTCAAAGGGTTTTATTGGCTTTCTGTTTACACATTACTGTTTTTCAAACTATATAACCTGTATGCATAAGCTGTTTGGAGACTTTTGTCTCTTAATTTATGCTTAAAATGTCAGCTTTGCAACAAATACATTTAAACTCTGTATTTTTTACCTCTAGATATTGGCTCCAAATGCCTTAAGTCGTCTATTTCTGATCAATTTCATGTTTTATTGCACATACAGTGAAATAACCAACCACTTCTTTAATTACTGCATTTGCCCAATCAGTTAAGTACCTCTGGAAAGCTTTTTTTAAAATCATTTAAAGACTTTATTAGTAATAACACATCATGCTGGTGGTTTATTGGTTGTTTATTTTTTAAGCTTAAATCATTTTAGTGTTACCTAAACCAGTTATTGAAAGGTGAGATGGCTCCTGGGTGTCGCCAAATAGTTTTGGGAAAAATACAGATGCACAAAATGAATCTAGCTTCCGACCGTACGGCGAGCAGTTGGTCTCAAATAGGCTTTTTAAAACTTTTAATTTTATTTTTTTCTTTTACAGAAAGGTGTGTATCTGTGTTCAGAGATGGAGCTTGAGCTATGCAGAAGGGTAGGCAAGGTTTGAAGGCCTGCGTTTTGGAGGTAGCCTCCCATTTTAAATCTCTGCTCTGCATGATTCCCATCTGCTGGAAGGTGTCTGGATGTAGAGCTTCATGATGTTCTTCAGACATCCGTTATGGTTGTTAATTTGATTAAATCCCAGACAATGCAAAGCAGACATTTTGCCACAATCTATGATGAAATGTGAGCAGGCCGTGAAACACTTCTATTTTAGCTTTCTCATGGAAAAGTTTTAACGAGGCTCTCCGAACTGCCGGAGGAGGTTCATATATTAATATCAGACTCTAGGCTATTTCCTCCTTTACTGAGTATTTGACAGACCCAATCTAGGTTTGTGAGCCTCGCATAACAAACACCTTTTCTGACAAACTAAACAGTTACAACTTGTCTCTACAGGGCCCAAACACAAATGATTTATTCTCTCCCATAATGTCACAGCATTTAAAGCTATAGTGGAGGATTTTCTTATTACGGGTGGATCATCAAAATAAGTGGTCTTCCTAATTGTCAATCATTCTGGTGATATGTTTACGTAAGCCCTTCCTATGTGCTTGTCCCCATTTTCAGTTACCGGTAGTGAGTCTGACATAGTGGAAAAATTGCAAATCTTCTTTTGGAAAGTAAGCTTGTATGAGTGATGCAAACAGAAACTTTTAAACAAAGCGTGCACAAGGAGAAATAGGCTTGCGCATGCACTCTCATGGGTTTAATAGGCGGGTACAGGGTTGTGCAGGTACATTTTTTATTTTCTTTAAGTGGAGAGGGTAGGACTTTTCAAAAATTTCTGAAAATCCTCCACTATACCTTTAAGAGAAAGCTAGAGCAGTTGGCTTTGCAAGTCGATGGGAGAAATGTTGAAATGTTCCAGGAGCTGGAGGAACTTATGGAGAGTTACGAAATAACCATTCAAACTATAAAACAAATTATTGCTCCTTATTTATTAATAATTCCTGTGCCACAGAACTGAGCATGTAGTAAAAACTAGCTGCTGCATTTAAACTCACAGACCCTCTAAAAACGTGCACTCGACAACGTATCTTTCTGTGCTCACCTCTAACGCTGTGTGTAAATGAACTTCACCACCAGCCATTCAAAGACAGGGCTTTTTTTTATTCAATGCAAATAAGCCTACTTATAATACAGCACAGTGGCAGGGATTAAAAACCAAACTGCAGGATTTAGAAACAAAAAAAACAAAGCAAAATAAAAGGCTGTAGTACTATTAACACTGAAATGTTTTATATCAATAGGCTATATATTTGAATATACTTAAATAATCGAGTTTGTATTTTATTTTCCAAAACAACAAGCCTGCACTGACGTGTGAAAATGTTTTTGTCTTTTTGTGAGCATTTTGTTTTTATTCAATCTCCTGTGAGGTGATGTATCATTTATTTGGTTTCTACCAAAGAAATGCCTATATTGTATTTTTATTATTTTACTGCAGATGTTTTGTTGTAGATCCACATGAGAAGGGACATTATTTGTCTTAAGTCTACCCAGAAGCAAAGGCAATAAAAAAAAAATCCTGATACAGGTTGGGGTTGTCATTAGCTACAGACTAAGCAGCGTTGTAAAAAGCTGCACATGATGTTTCCATTTGCATCCACATATCTGTGTGAAAATACCCTTTCTGCACTGAAATACATGAAAAAACAAACAGATTTCTTGGAGCTGACAGTGATCTCCTCGAGACCGTGTCTAGGATAAAGCCAAGAACGCAGCAGAGAGAGAGAGACTAATAGCTGAAATGAATTCCTAAGTGATTGTATGTAAATGTATATTGATCTGGCACATGGCGGTGGGGTGTGTGTGTGGGGTTGGGTGGTGATGGGCATCAGTGCATGTTAAAGATTTGGGTCACGACTCAACAGTCGTTGAGAACTAATGAGTTAAACCATAAGATATATGAATCAAACTTCCTGCTTTGGCAGCACATGTCTTGTTTGTTGAAAATAAAATAGTTTCTTGATTTCTTATTTTGCTTTATGTTTTCACTTTATGATGGAATAAAATGAAAACGCATCTGGTTTGAAACTTTAATTTCCTGTAACTTTAATTTAAACTTTAATTTCCAAGACTTCTATTTTTAAAGTGCAGCAGTGATAAAATGTAAACATAAGACTGGAATATGATTTAAGTCAAGTCATATTCTGCAACGGATACAATGAGATTTTGGGACTACCATATCAGCTACCGTAAAATAAATAAAAAATGAAAAATAAAAAAAAAAATATAAATATATTAAAAGGAAAAGGAAATTTAAACAGTACTGGCACAGATTGTGGGGGGGGGAATAGTGCAAAACAGGTGTAAAGTGACCGTCAGTGCAGGTCGGAGTTGAGGGGGGCAATGGCTTGGGGGAAGAAACTGTTCTTGAGTCTGTTTGTCCTGATCCTCATTTGCCTGTAGCGCCTTCCAGAGGGCAACAGGTCAAACAGGGTGGAGCCAGGGTGGGAGCTGTACTTGGAGATGGCCCTGGCACCGGGTGGAGTAAATGTCTGTCAGGGAGGGGAGAGGGCGACCCATAATCCTCTGCGCCGCCTTTATCACCCTCTGCAGCCTCTCCCTGTCGGCAGCGGTGGAGCTGCCGAACCATACTATGATGCAGTAGGTCAGCAAGCTCTCAACGGAGGAGCGGTAGAAGGCCAGCAGCAGATCGGAGTTGAGGTTATACCTTCTGAGGATTCTCAGGAAGTGTAACCTTTGCCGGGCCTTCTTGATGATGGTGGTGATGTTCTCTGACCAGGTGGTGCGGTCAGAGATGTGGACGCCGAGGTATTTGACGCTGTGAACCCTCTCCACCTGCTCGCCGTTGATGAAGAGGGGAGCTGGCTCAGGGCTGTGCCTCCTGAAATCTATGATGAGCTCGTTGGTTTTCTTGGTGTTCAGAGTCAGATTGTTCTCTGAGCACCAATCAGCCAGCTTCAGGACCTCCTCTCTGTAGGCGGCCTCGTCGCCCCTGGAGATGAGACCGACCACAGCGGTATCGTCGGCGTACTTGATGATCCGGTTGTGGTTGTGGATCGGTCTACAATCGTGGGTGTAGAGGCAGAAGAGGAGGGGGCTCAGCACACAGCCCTGTGGGGAGCCGATGCTCAGCGTGCGGGTGGAGGAGAGGTGGGGGCCAACTCTCACAGCCTGGGGTCGGTCGGTCAGGAAGTTGTTAATCCAGGCACATGTGAGAGGGGGGGCTTCAAGGGAGCCCAGTTTGATGATGAGTCTGTCCGGGAGAATGGTGTTAAAGGCCGACCTGTAATCCACAAACAGCATCCGGACGTAGCTCTGCTGCTGCTCCAGGTGGTTCACAGCAGAGTGGAGAGCTACGGCAACGGCGTCCTCTGTGGAACGGTTGGCCCGGTATGCAAACTGTTGGGGGTCCAGGTGTGGGGGGAGACAGTCCTTGATGTGCTGAAGAACCAGCTTCTCAAAGCACTTCATGATTACCGGAGTGAGGGAAACTGGGCGGTAATCATTCAGGCTGGTGATGGCAGACGTCTTCGGCACCGAGATGATGGTGGAGGTTTTCAGACGGGACAGAACGGTGGCTTGGGCCAAGGACAGGTTAAAGAGCCTGGTGAAGGTGGGGGCGAGTTCGCCCGCGCATGCTTTTAGCACCTTGCCAGGGACTCTGTCTGGGCCTGCGGCCTTCCTGGGGTTCACTGCAAGGAGCACCTTCCTGACGTTGAGCTCCTGGACAGTGAGTGGGGGGATGTCAGCGCTGGATGGGGGAGGGGACAGGCAGTGGCGGCTGGTGAAAAATATTTTTGGTGGGGCTGATATAGCCTAGTGTATGTCTCCAACTAATCCGGAATAAGAATTCAAATAAACAATTGGACAATACATACAATTTAACAGTAATGATTTAATTTACTATATAATAACAGTAACAGTGATGATCTGGGTCACTGTGACGGGGTTCTTTGGCCTCCAAGAATCCAGGCTCAGTCGGGTTACCGGTGTTGGTGATTTATTGTGCTCAAAAACTCAAAACAGGGTGCAAAAGAAACTAAACATATACAAGATCCTCTGGGCCTCAGCCTCCCTCGAGTTACCAGCAATGTAACAAAGAAACAGAAAACAGAAATGGCCGCTCTTCTTCCCATAGCCCTCCTTAAATAGTTTAAGCCCCTACAGGCTCTCTTATTTCTGATTTCTTCTCATAAATCAGTTTTGTCCATATATTACCTCCACAAACAATTGATGTACAAAAACAAATAATTTTTACAACTTAATTCTTTTACGCAGATTCATTGACTTATTCAATTACACCAAACTGGGTTTGAACCCAGCAAAGACGCAGCCAGACTGAAGATGACAAGTCCCCTTAGCACACACACACACACACACACACACACACACGCACACACATACACACACACACACACATGGCTAACCCCACTGAAATATTAAGTGTGCACCCTCAATACGCCAGCAGGTAACCAGGACAGCTTGTGTGTTTTAAGTTCATGGAGCTACTGGGCTCAGCGCGAGTGAATTGGTCCTCACAAGCACAGTATAACAGGAATGTGTGTGTGGCACGCAAAGTTTTAAGCGACAAGGTGGATTCGTCGCAGTCACAATAACCATGACAGGAAATTTTCATATCCTACAACAGGGATGTTCTTCTGGCAAACGGGTAGATAAATAAGGATCTCACCGAATTTGGTGGAAGCTGCATCTCGCTCGTTACGTTCGCCATCTTCCCTCTAATTGTCTGCACCTGCGCTTGGGTGCAGAAGCCTGTAAAAGCGCAGTATTTTCAGCGCACCAAGACCATAAAGTTCTGAGACGCTGATTGGCCATTAAATTCACCTAGCAATAGTACATGATTGACAGATTCTCTGCAAATGTGGGTCTGTCTGATCAGCGCCCCCAGAACAGAGACGGTAGGAGTCTGTCTGTGGAAATCCACAAATGAATGACAGTAGATAGGGAAATGTAGTTTATATAATTTGTTTTGCTTATAGGTACACACTCTAGAGAGTAAAACTGACATTTATGAGTTAATTTCAAAACATATATTTTACGTTTCTCTCTTCTTATCAGGGAGGGCAGTGCCCCAGCGCCCCCTATGGGCCGGCCGTCACTGGGGACAGGGCTGGGACAGGGGAGGGCCGCTGGGATTCTCCAAACCGAGCAAAGAAGCTGTTTAGCTCCTCTGACAGCTGTGCGCCCTGTTGTTCAGTTTGCACGACGCTGCCCCTGAAGTTGGTGATCTCCTGGATGCCCTGCCACACCTTACGGGTATTGTTACTGGACAGGTGGGCCGTTGTCTGTGGTCTTCTTTATTTATTTGTATTTAATATTTAGGGACAACAGCCATGCTCAAAAATGACTAGAGTAAAGCTCTAAATGATGGCGTTTTGTTTTTTTTATTTCTGCATGAGCTCTCAGTTGATGATGAATTACTGACTGCGCACAACTCTGTCACAAAGCCAGACCTAAAAAAAAACTCAGGTGTTGCTTTACTATTGTGAACATCTGGAAAAAAAGGCAAAGGAGCTGACTCACACTTTCATTTCAGGTACATGACGGGATTGCCAAGTGGATCCTAATCATCTATGGCAAAAATCTCAAAAGTCACATCGTTAATTGTTTTAAAATGCCATGAGTAATTAAAGCAAAGCAGGATATGAACTTTAGCATTAATGATGTTTGGATTGCCTCCCAGTAACCCTTCTTGAAGCAAATAATGTGTCTCACTCTAAAAATGTAATTGGATCTTTTCCAGAGATCTAAATAGAAACTGGTTCTTGTTTCACTTTATTTCCTTTCTGTATTTTACTCTTTCTTTTAGGTGTGTCATCACATTTTCCTGCACAGATGACTTTTGCAGAATACGTGTTGGCCGTTGAAATTTGTCTCAAGTTCTTCAAACTTCTTACCACGTTTACCCACATTTACTACTCATGATTTATAGAGGTATAGAAGGTACTTCCCCCATCTGGAGTCTAAAGTATTTTCATTTTTATTCATCAGTGCGGAGTTTGTTTTTTTTTCCCCCGCAGTGTGAGCTCAAACTGGTTAGAGCGGCGTATGACCTTGCAGTTTTCTCCTGCAGCCACAAAGATTCATTATCTTGTTGTGTGGTTTCCTCCTAGTGCACCAGAGTTAGCAAGGTACAGGGTTCCTGCTAAAGAATTGGATAGGAGTTTTTTTTTTTTCTGCCCTAAAGATTTTACAATAATAATAATAAAAAAATAAAAAATACAGACATTAAAGATTCTGGAGAAAAATAAGCAGTGTGTTTTGATTTCTTTTATATAAAAAGAGAGAGAGGCTGAATTAAGGTGATGGGAAGTTCAACCCATTTATTTTTACTTACACCCCTCATTCACTATTAGAGTCTTCACATTTAAGCCTAAATAAGCATCTACTGTAAGAATAGTTTTGATTTAATAAATCCTTTAGCTAAGCAGTTATTTTGTTCAAAATGTCCACATAGGCTTTATGTTTTTTGGTTTAAGAAACACAATAATACTTCATTAAAATAGAGGGTTAAACTCAGGGCCACAGGAAAGTGAACAAAAGGATGTTTTCATCATTCAAATCTGCCCCTCCAACCCCCCTCCCCATCTGGCTGTGGCTCAGAGTAGTTGCCTGTATAATTTAACACACTAACAGATCTAGTTACTGCAGTTTATTTTGCCTAATATGACTGAGGTTTTGACTTTGATCAAGCTTCACCTATATAAAAAATTTAAAGTTTCCAATTTTCAAAGACCTTTGCTGAGGGAAATTATCTAACTTCTGGGGCATAAAGTGCACAGAAGTCTCGCAAAAAACCCAAACAAAAAGTTTCCCTTTTCTAACAGGAGTTGCTAGGCCAACTACAAATGAAACAATAAAGATAGGTTATACTTTTCTTCATTTCATGCTTTTTGCTCTCCTCTTTAATGCCACCCTGGGCAGCTGCTTATATAGCCTACAATGGGACAAAAAATAAATATTTTGCCACGGATTGTGCAAGTTATCCTGCTTAGAAATGTGAGAAATCATTGATTGTAATCATAGGTACACTTCAAATATGAAAAAAGAAATGAGCGCTAAAAAAAATCCAAGGAATCCCATTGTAAGATTTTTTTCAAAGAATGTATTTGTAAATTGTGGTGGAAAATACAGTAGTTATTCGGTCGCCTCAAACACAAACATGAAGATTTCTGTCTCTCACAGACCTGTAACTTCCTCTTTATGAAGCTCTTCTGTCCTCTACTTGTTATCTATGTTCATTACACCTGTTTGAATTCATTATCTGTCTAAAAGGCACCTGTCCATAGCCTCAAACGGTCGAACTCCAAAATCAATTGTGCGAGTTAAAAGTCCATGTTTCCCAGCTAGGGTTATGGACACAAACCCTGGAGGAGATCCTCCTCTAACAGATTTTATAAGCAAAAAAAAAAACATTACTAGAATAAACACTAGAGCTTTAACCAAAGGAGACTGTAATGTTCAGCGGCATAGGACCAAATTTGGCCAAATGGTTGCATCCATCAGAGGCTCACAGTTATGGAACACACTGCCAGCTCATGTTAGGGGCTGTGTAACCTACATACATTTTAAATTCTCCTTGAAACATTGGTTGAAAACTAACCAGACATGTGTTCACAGGTAAATTGATATGTTTCCATGGGCCTGTTAACCTCATTTTATTGTTAATCTAATTTTATTGTGATTTTATGTT